>JAJAGP010004053.1:0-57893 GCA_025084515.1 Ancistrus triradiatus | reverse complement strand
GGGGGGATGGGGCTTTTGGCGGCGTATCAAAAGAGCATCATCTGCTTGTCACGTGGAGGTCCACAACAGGAGCCGATCATTTAGTGCCAGGTATTAGTCAATAATCTACAGCACTGTAGAAGACGTACACATGACTGTCTCACAGCAAGTGTTCAACCGCAATTCCCATTGGTAAACCAAACACACTGTGGCATTTCAAATCACTGCTCCTGAAGTCATCTCAGTTTTGTCATTCAGATTGGTGATTAAATTCCAATTAGTGGTGGGCAATATGATGATTTTAGACTGTGGATGATTAACATGTCCCCACAATCTGAAGTAACAGAAAGATGGCCATCATAAGAAACATTTTATTGCTTGCACAGTGCGTTTACATGCACTTAATAATCCATTCATAGTCGGATTTCTACAGTTATCCGATTAATCAAGTAAACATGTAAACAGCATCCTCCGATCTAGAAATCAGATTACAAAAATCCGATAGAGTGTGCCTAGTAATCGGTTTCTCTCATACCATGTATACCAGTCACCCAATTTCAATCAGTTACACAACTGTAACCAACTCGGTTGCCAGGTCTGCTTATTCTAAACACTTGGCTTTAATTTGTGCTCTTTTTCCACAGACCTATGGTTTTTTCCACCGAGGATCTGGCAACCCCAGAATTAAATTCACCACGAAATTAAAGACAGTGAAACGGCTATCAAACACTCTGTGGACACACTGTAATGCATTATACACTGAAGAAAATGAAGAATCTGATTTAATAAAGTTTGAAGTTCACGTCACAACTTTGTGAGATTATCGGCTGGTTGCGAAGTAGAAATCCAGTTGTTACCCGAGTCACATAAACCCGAAGGTTTCCCATTACCTGTTTGCTCAAGTGTATGTAAACTCATCGGATTACTGACAAAATCTGATTTTCTACAGTTACTCGGATTAATAAGTGTATGTGAACAACCAGACGCTACTGTATTTAGTCCAATCCAGTTTACCTCGATATACAGTGGGGCAAAAAAGTATTTAGACAGCCTCTGATTATGCAAGTTTTCTACTGTAATTTTCATCATAGGTACACTTCAACTATGAAAGACAAAATGAGAAAAAAAACATTCAGGATATCACATTGTAGGATTTTTTAAGAATTTAATAGTAAATCATGGTGGAAAATAAGTATTTGGTCACCCACAAACAAGCAAGATGTCTGGCTCTCTCAGACCTGTAATCTTCTGTCCTCCACTCGTTACCTGTATTAATGGCACCTGTTTGACATCGTTATCTGTATAAAATACACCTGTCCACAGCCTCAAACAGTCAGACTCCAAACTCAACCATGGCCAAAACCAAAGAACTGTCAAAGGACACCAGGAAGAAAATTGTAGACCTGCACCAGGCTGGGAAGAGTGAATCTACAATAGGCAAGCAGGTTGGTGTAAATAAATCAACTGTGGGAGCAATTGTAAGAAGATGGAAGACATACAAGACCATTGATAATCTCCCTCGATCTGGGGCCCCACGCAAGATCTCATCCCGTGGGGTCAAAATGATCAGGTGAACGGTGAGCAAAGATCCCAGACCTACACGCAGGAACCTGATGAATGACCTGCAGAGAGCAGAGACCAAAGTAACAAAGGCTACCATCAGTAACACACTACGCCGAGAGGGACTCTGATCCTGCAGTGCCAGGCGTGTCCTCCTGCTTAATCCAGTACATGTCCAGGCCCGTCTGAAGTTTGCCAGAAAGCATATGGATGATAACATTTTGTCTCTCATAGTTGAAGTGTACCTATGATGAAAATTACAGGAGAACTTGCACAATCAGTGGCTGACTAAATACTTTTTTTCCCTCACTGTACATATGATTAAACTAATAATATCCCAAAGTGGAAGCATCCTTAAATCTGTTTATTTGGCAACACAGGGTAACACGTTTGTTTGTTTTTTAACATTGCATCAGCATCAATGGCTATTCACGATAGCAGCAAGCTTACATTGATACTAGTCAGACACCCATACTGGGCAAATTCAGAACGACCAATTATCCTAACGCAAGTTTTGGAATGTGCTAGGAAACCAGTGGACCTGAAGTAAACCCACACAGACACAGGGAGGAGCTGCAAACTCCACACTGGCAGAGTCAGGTTCAAACCGGGGATGACTGGAGCCGTGCCACCGTGCTAGCACACGGCAACACGTAGGGGTCTGTGAAAATGACCAGTCATATGGAACTCATTCAGATTGTACACGACACAAACAACAGTTGTTTGCAATACATGCAGTGAAAGCATTGCTACATCTGGTGGAAACACAAAGAACCTGTTAAAAGTTCTAAAAAGAAAGCACTCCAAGGAGTACACTGAAAACCAGAACATGTGGGTGCAACAGCCAGCAACACAGATGAATCCAACAACAATAACAAAGGCTGCTGAAAGACATTTCAATGAGGGTTGTAAAGTCACCGATACATAGCTGACCCGTACTACTACGCACCAAGTTACAAGTATTTTTATTAACACTCTAATGTATATTATGTACACAAAATGCAGAGATGACGATCCAAAATTAACAACATTTTTGCCAATGCAGGTGTGGGCCACTTAATGTCCATAATACGGCCTATGAAACTGTATCTATATGATATAGACGTTGTGCAAACACCATGTTATATACCATAATAAGCAATGCTCTATTTATGGGATACACTAGTGTACCATGTACTGACTACATAGCCAAGCTACTGCAGTGTTTCCCCTGCACTGATTATTTAATTTGAATTTAGGAACATCTCAATGTCCAGTACCAGAAAACTTGAGAGCGAAGGCACGAGATTAGAGAACAAATGGCTCATTTTCCCATAATTTTCCAGCCTTACACTTGCATGTTTAATCTCTTGTTCTGTTCAGCACCAAATCACACACCAGTGGCTTGTTTAACACCCAACAGCTGCAGACTCCATATTGATGACTGTACTCAACGATAGTGACGTATTGCCCAAGAGCGCACCATTCTACTGCACCTATACAAAGTCCCTGGGGGCACACACTCAAACAGAAAGTGAACAGAGGGGATGCACCAGTTTAAAAAGTTGCCAAATGTCAGCAAATTTCACATGTACATCTCAACTATTCTTTTTTTTTTGTGCAAATTTATTGCCATCAGCAGGCATGTAGACACAGGAATAGGATTACCACAATCAGTCGAGCATATTCTTACTAACACTTCCTTATATGGTGACTGCTGCTCCATGATGTACGTTCTGCCCAAACCAGGACGTACGGTGGTGAGGCTTTATGAGTAATAACACAAACACACATAGGGCTTAATGGATGATGGCCACCCACTGGACAGACAAACACAAAGGTCAATAAGAAAAAGCAATTAAAAGCAACAAAAGGCAGTGGAATGGTGAAACACAAGAAACACTAATAGCCAGAAGGTCTGTTCCATGCAAACTTCGCACAAGTCAGCCACTGTGGGAAGTAAATTTATGGATGTGCAATGATGCAAATGTGACTAGTCCGAAGATTGAGACTTGCTCATTCATATTTATATTTCCAATGTATTTTTAAGCTCTAACATATTATTCATATTAGGGCTGCAACTAACGATTATTTTAATTATCGATGAATCGGGTTAAAAAATAAAAATAAAAAACTTTCCATGTCTTTATTCAGAAATATAACATTAAATAACAGAGCAAATAAGTGCTTACAATAAATGAATAATAATAAATTACATTTATTAATAAATAAATAAAAAATAATAAAGAAAAATAAGTGCATCTCTGATGCAACCACTACATACAAACTCATTCACTCCCTTTCTTTAGGAACTTTGCATTGCAATCCAAAAATGTTATGTCAACATGCTCCTGGCTAAAGCTGGCTCTCTTTTTTTAGGGACTATGGCCCTGTCCACACAAACAGGGCTCATGCTTTTTAAAAACGTAGCTTTTTCTATGCGTTTTGATCTCTCATCTACACGAAAACGGCATTTTAGGTCACTGAAAACGGACTTTTTTTTTTGCAAAACTCCTTTCAGGGTGAAGATTTTCGGAAACTCTGTTTTCAGCGTTGTCGTGTGGACTGGGGAAAACAGAGTTTCTTGCTTGTAACGTCACTTTGTGCGCCGTTATCTCCTTTGTTTACATGAGGCGATTTTGTGCAATAGCGGACGTAGCCAAAATAGTGCCAGCTGTAACACTGCTGACCGAACTTGTTACAAATCTACAAATAAATGTACAATTATTACTTTTTCATTACACGGAAGAACAGAGGCGTCAGAATGCGCTACGGAGGTCACTACTATATCCATCACACCCACGAAGCAGTTCCCGCCCCCAGCGTCGCCGGTTTGGGACGAGACCCGGTCGGACCTCTCGTTGGTGGGACAGCTTTCAAAACGAAGTGGTTGTTGAAGAACAATGGCGAGAAAACGTTCGTATGCATAGGACGTTGCTGTTGTCGCCGAGTGAGCTGCTACGCCGGCATATAGGACTGCTGGGTTGGCACTGCTCTCGACAGCGACTGTGTGCGTTTTTCCGTTTTCATGTGGATGAAGTTTTTTGTTTAAACAGTGCTTGTGTGGACGGTATGTTTTTTATAAACGAATTTAAACCCCCGTTTTAGAAAATACCCGTGTACGTGTGGACATAGCCTTAATGCTAACTTGTTTTGAAGATTCCGCTTCGCTCCGTTCAATCGCTCGTGTTTTTTTTTCCAACGCTGACCGCAAGTGCCGCAAGTAACGTAAGCAGATATGATAAGGCGAAGGACACAAATCATGCGACACGACGAATCGATAACGAAATTCGTTGTCGACACTTTTAATAATCGATTTTTATCGATTTTATTGATTCGTTGTTGCAGCCCTAATTCATATAGCGATATTCTACATAGTTCAATGAAAATATGAAAACAGCTGAAATAAATGTTATAAGTCGTCTTAATACATCACATTGATAATTCAGAGGACAAACTGACAAACACTGTACTGCAACATCTACAGGAGCGGAGATTGTAGTTTACACCCAAATAGTTTTTTTCGTCTTTCAAAAAAACATATATTTTGAGCTGAAAATTCATGTGGTACATCACGAAAATAAATATCACGATATATTGCTGTATCCATTTTTTAGCACAGCACTCTTCTGGAGGTAGTTCTCTACCATCATACAGGGCCAGCTGGACAAATTTAACTGCTCACAGAGAACAAGTCTGCCACAAATGTCTGCCGAATTTGACTGCTCCTCACGTTTATGTTCAATTTTATTGCAGATCATTGGTTTTAAATTTTGAAAGGAATAAGAGATTGGACGTAGATTCATATTTTGTATTGGCAGGAAAGTTCAATAAAACAGTGAACTTCTGAGTAAGGTATTCATCTTGGTCTTCACTGTTAGTTATCAAATGCACAAAATGACTTCAAGATAAACAAAGATGGCTACATAACAGTAATTTGGCATTTGAGCGATTCATAACCCAAATGATTGAATATTTGTTTTAATATTCAATAGATTATTCGACTACCAAGGGCTTTGTTACAGCCCTAATGTTGCCAACAACTGCTGTCCTGTGTGACTGTTGTACAATAAATTAAGCTCTGAGCTAAACAACTTGTGACTTGCTTATCTGGATGCAATCCTTGTGGACCAGGTCAGATGTATTTAATATTTTAAACATTTCAATATTGAAAGTATTTAATACTAAGTTTCACTGTTGTAATCTGAGAACGTGTTCAGTAGAAATAATGCCGTGTTTCTGTTACTGGCACAAACCTTTCCAGGACAATTCCAATAAGCTAGATACACCAAGTGTGGGAGTCCGACAGATGACACAAAGGCTCAACAGAGAAGTCATGGAGTCTGTGCCATTCACGCAAGACCACGGCTCGGCAAGGTCCTAATGGAACAGAGTGCTTGGCCTCTCTAAAAATTCCCAATAGCACAAAGGCAAATTAGTCTACACACTCATGCAGCGGCAAGCCAACAGAAAAAAAAAAATCATTGAACGAATGAAATTAAACAGATTACATTCCATCGTCGCCACTTTCAGATTTTTTTTTTTTTTTTGTCTCTAGCACCTTTCACAAGTGTAGATTAAAGTTGTTTACACAACCCAGCCAAAACAGTTCAGTGAAGTCCTATTCAGAAGGTATCCATTTCTAAATATCTGTAATAAAATGCATCTCTACAGTTATAGACAGATTCACAAGTGTACTCAAAGCCAGACTAGTTTTCCAGAAGTTCTACGACAAATTCTAACTTAAATGTTTGGGACTGTGGTGGCCTAGTGGTTAAGGTACTGCACTCTGGACCAGAAGGACCAGGGTTCAAATCCCTCATCTGCCAAAGGCTGCCACTGTTGGGTCCTTGAGCAAGACCCTTAACCCACAATTGCTTGGATTGTAAGATTGTATCAATTGTAAGTCGCTCTGGATAAGGGCGTCTGCTAAATGCTGTAAATGTAAGTATAAATGTAACATGATTAATTACTGTCATCAATTCAGAGAAAACAAAATCAGAATAAAAATGGAATAACGTAAGTCTGTCATATGGCTTGCGCAAGTTTTCATCCCACCCTCTCCTGTGACTCCATCATCTGTTCACAACAAAGTTACACCCATGTCGAGAAAATCTAAAGAGAAAATATTGCATTACACACTGCTTATTGATGATTCCTACTTGCAACACTAGTGAGTCACTGCATTCCCTGAACACCGAGCAGTATTCTTGCGGCTGATGGCACATAATAGAAGGCAATTAAGTCAAGCCAAGTTAGCAAATAATTAGTCACACTTAATTACCTGGATGAAACAAGAGCCTTATTGTTGGTTTTCCACTAAATTAATCTTACGCAAATTTCTTGTCTTGGCCTTTTCCTAATGTCAGGCTCAATGCATGCCTAACATTTACTCTGGCTGCCACTCGACGGAAAGAAAAACTTTAATTGCAAAAACCTATCCATTCAGGACCAACATGCTTCTGTGACTTGAAATTAGCCTGTTCTAAATAAGCAGAATGAATGGAATAGAGAACTCCAAAATAAATAAGGGTGGGTACTGTTTGAACTTTATCGATTCCAATTCTGATTCTGAATATGCTTATGGATTCCAACGTTGAGTACATTATAGTGAAAAAAGATGCCAAGTGTTTTGATATAGAACGCTTCCTTTTTAATCTTAAAACTCTGTGATTCGTGAATAGCAGTCTTTTTTCTGCCACATCTATGGCTGAAGCATTATCAACAACGACAGCTACTATTATATCAACTGCTCCAAAGTCTTGTACAATCTCACAAATTACCTTTTGGTATTGAAAACTTTTGGTAATGACCAAAATTATCATTTCAACTTGACAACTGGGCAGAACGGTGACTCTGTGCATGGCACTGGCGCCTCACAGCAAAAAGGTCCAGGGTTCAAGTGGAGTTCATCTTCAGCTCATGCTTTAGATAAAAATCAACACTATGACAGTTTAAAGGTACAGGCAGATATTAGAGACGGATCTTTGCAGTAATCGAAGCCCTGTATTGGAAGAATGCACAAATAAAAAGACATCTGTAAGAACCAATAAGCGAAAGCAATATTTGCTACTTTTTCTTGGAAATTTGGAACAGTTTCCCTTACACAACTCTAGAAATACATGTTTTTCACAGACGCTAACATTTGCCTGAGCCTGTAGGCTGTCATTACAGAGGATAGATTGAGTAAACGACCACAGGATGGAGAATTCTCAGCCTGAATCATATACAGCAGTGTTACAAAACACATAGAGAAGTAAGTGGAGATTAACAAAGCAGGAAGCGAGAAGGACTTCTTTGTGCATGGCAGGCCAGTGGGATGAGGAAAGCGTCCTTAACACAAGCCACACCATTTTTTCCTTCACCACTGGGTCAGAACCCCAGACAAAGGGCACTCGCCACAACAGCAATGAAACAACGTTTATAGCCCAAGCTATGGCTGGAACTCCCACAAAAAGCCAAAAGCTGCACGTAGGAATAGCAATAACAAAGATCGCTTAGCGTACTAAAACAACAGTTTAACAAAATGCTTTAAACAACACAGTGTAAACTGTTTCAAAATGTAAACACCACTTCATAGGTGTCCAAGTATTAATTGATATTGATGACAAAGGAAATCCTGAAGTCCTGGCTAGAGCACAGATCGCTAGCGGCAGCAAATAACAGACATTGATCAATTTGTATTCCCCTCTCTGCATTTTACGTCCAACAGAGGAATCATAGGTGTTTGAAAAATAGTGACAGAACTACTACCATTATGTATAAAAGGTCACTTAAAACATCTTTCATATTGTTGCCGCCCGTGTTCCAAATAACTAATGAACTATTTTATCAGTCACCAGCTCTTTCTTTCACCAGTCATCATCGGTCTACTGTGTTGCCAAATAAGCAACTTTTAAGGACCCACCTACACTGGTTTAACTGGTATTAATCTACCATGGGTCTGTCATGGAAGTGCAAGCTGATCTAGTGAAGAGCAGCGTCTCGTTCAATCACTTTGGGATGTCAATCAACATAAAGTCTTTAGTATGAACATTCTCAGAAATTCTCTGTTAAGGTACATCATGAAGACATTTTAATCATTCACATCTAAAACTCACAATCACTCACCACTACAGAGCTCATTTCTACATAGTATGCTGCCCATCTTAACAGGTTACCGAGTTACATGCATTGAACAGAGAAAAAGCTTCACAGCAAGCTTGAATTAGTCAAGGAATGAGCTGATGATTTAGCAAAAATAAAGACTGCATGCCATTTCAATCTACAGGCTGATGTGTTGAATTATTCAGGCATTTTATGCATCTGGAAAAACGCCACAACATTCCCAGTGCAAGTTATGGCATAGCACGTGCATTAAAAACAATTTTATTCTGTAGAATACACCGCCTATGTGCAAAGGACTTTCATACCAGTACTGGACCATCACCCAGCAGTGTACTACTTATGTCACAGGCAATAGAACTAGTTTCAGCTACGGCGCTCCGAGCACTGCTCTAGATGCAGCTTCTCCCCAGGAAAACATCTTTAATTTATTGATTTGCTGCACTGGCGCCTACAAACGTGTGCCACAGAAGAACACATCAAATGTGCAGGGAAGCTGAGTGAACCTTTCAGAACGTAGAACTAGAAATTGATTTTTTTTTTATATCCCAAGCTGGTCATTTTAACCAACACACTCCAGATAAAATGGTTTTTGAAAGCCCAGCAGCACTACAGCAATAATGAGAAAACATCTTGATCGCCATTAAAACAACAGCACTTACAAAGTAGTGAAGATGCATCAGGATATGCCACATACCCCCCTGCCAAAGCATAATGATATCAGAATCTGTTTGCCTTCCCGTGTTATGTGGTTAGAAAAGATTAAGAAGGTTAAAGTTGCCATTAAATGGTGCATTGTTAATCCGCCATATTTACATTTGTTTCATTTAAGTTCAAGACATACAAACTTCTGGGCAAAAATTAAAACAAACAACTGTAAAACATTAAGCTTCTAATAATTTAGCAATAATTAAACAAATAAAAGCAACCTTTTCCTTTGATTCCTTTTACTTTGTTGGGTTTTTTTTACAATAAGAAGACCAGAATCAGTGCCATTCCACTCGACGCTAATTGCTTCAAACAGTTGATGACTGGTTGAAAAATGTTTAACCACTCTGCTGAACCACTCGGAATCAAACTTTCCATATTCTGCCAAATAATTCACTCTGTCCTTGATGTTTTTCTTAGGCAGTGGTGGCATTTGAACACATCTAGACACAAACCCTGCATTATACAACCTCTGGTTATAGTTCTCCTCAAAAGAGTCTTGTTTTATGAGGTCTTGAAATCTGTTGACAGATTTTGAAGCCTTTTTCCTTTGAGAACTGTACATTTCAGTAGGTGTTCAGCTCTGCTTGAAGAGGCTTAGCTACTTCCAGAGCCTTTTTTCTGGCAACATCGCTTGCTGTTTCAAAGTGTTAACCTATTCTCTTAATGTTACCTGACAGTTCAATAGGGATTGCTGTTCCTTTAGGGTCTTGTCAATTTCAGAATAGTCGCGGTTGGCCTAACAAAGACCAGCTATTTGGTTTCTGACCGCTACCTCTGCCTGATGTTTTGTTCTTTATGGAGCAAATTTCTCACTTGTTTTTTTCTTGGGACTCACAAGACTGCATATCTGTAGATACGCATATAGACGGTAGATCTCTGTCACTCCAAGTTCTGTTTAAGAGCTTGTTTGTTAACAACAACCAGCAGTAATGAGCAAACTGTGTCACAGGTCTCAGGCGTGCATTTTCTTAGTTCCTACTAATTTTCTGACTAATGATTTGTCAGGACCATTAAAAGCTTATTATTTTGTAATTATAGGTTTGGCCCACTTCTTTGCCCAGAAGTGCATATGTAGGGTTGGGTATCGAAACCCGGTTTTGATTCTGAACCAGTTCCAAAACTACATCTGTATTAAGGGGGCACCTATCTGCCAAGATCGGTGTGTCATGTAATCTGTACGTCACCATTTCCTTTTGCTTTGAACACGCTTTGTCAAAACACTTAACGTGAACAAAACCCAACGTGGCTTAATGTCCTAAAACAATGACCCAAGAAAACCAAATCTCTCTCATTTATTACTAGTGATAAGTACTACCTACTGCTGAAATTATGGACCTGTGACACAAAAGGAACTTAATAATTTTTACATGAAGCTTTTTTTTATCCATTTAAACCTATTAAAAGGTAGCCTAGCGGGTAAGGTACTGACCTATGGACCAAAAAGGTCCAGGGTTCAAATCCCACCTCTGCCAAGCTGCCATTGTTGGGTCCTTGAGCAAGACCCTTAACCCACAATTGCTTGGATTGTAAGACTGTACCAATTGTAAGTCGCTCTGGATAAGGGCGTCTGCTAAATGCTGTAAAAGTAAATGCTTAACTTGAAAATGATTACTTTCCCTTTGGACCACGTTTGTCGTTTCAGCAGTAGGGATTACTTACAACCAGTAGTAATTCAGAGAGGTTTGGCGTTCCTCGCTAGCTGATCTAGTACAATAATTCATGTTAAGCTTTTAACTTATAATAGGTTTAAATGGGAAGAGAAAAGCTTACCATAAAAATGATTACATTTGAAGCTGAACTATGGAAAAATAAAACTACTCTTTATATACAAACATAAAGGCTATTTTTTCACCATTTTGGAATCAAAACTTGGAATTGATAAGAACCGGAATTAATAAACAGAAACAGAATCGATAAAACATCTAGTTACACACATGATTATAACTATGAATCATGACTATGGTCTGAAGTATAAGGTGGAGACAATATCATCATCAGTACAGTTTTCTTTCTTGACAGATAAAAACATCAGAGCGTGTCCTGGCAACCACCACAAATCAGTCCAACCCCACACGAATTCTTTGCACAAGAGTATGAGAGCCCAACCTATGGGCAAATATCAGGACCAGCAAGAGGAAGAGATCTCATGCTCACTAACAACAATGCTAATGATGTGCCCTGTAGTCTATTTTACTTCCCCAGAAAACAGAGAGCTCTCAGAGTCAATCTCACGGTACGTACTAATGTTCCCTACTTGTGCTGTAGCCTGGGTGTTGGAAAAGTGAACGAAAGCTGTGGGAGTGGCCCACAGACGTCGACTCCCTACCCTGTGGTGGGGTAGCTTAGCTCCAAGCAACAGCACACCTGAGTAACTTGTCGAAGAGCGGCACACCCATGGCAGGTGTCTGTAAAGGGTTTGCAGTTGCACAATAATCAGAACACTCCCCGGGGCGAGGCTATAAAATCGTACTACTGGTAAAACAACCATTATGTTACAGAGGACAACTAAATAATAATCATATGATGTCATCTAATAAAACGTCTTCATCACAGCCATCCTTTGGTGATGAAATGATGGTGGAACAGCATGATCATTTGGAGTCGGGGAAAAAAATGTGTCTGGCCAGGCCATTTCCTATAATGTCCTCATAACTGAAAACAATTATAGGGATTGAAAAAGAATTAAAGGCTACAACACAAGAGCTGGCAAAAGAAATAACTTCGCATAACTTAGACAAAATAATACAAAGCAAGGACATAAAAGCAAGCTTTATTAAAATGCCTTGCAGGGATCTGGAAAAATGCCTTATTAAACATTGATAGGGATGTTGCTGTGAGGAGGAGGGGAGGCTGGTATAAGTGCTTAGGCTGGTGGAGGAGGGTGGAGGGATGGCTTGACTGGTAGCAGGAGGTAAAAGCATCAAGGCCCTGCCTAGGGTTAATCTATTATCCTACGCCAGCTGCCATGTGCACCCAGCCCCCACCAAACCAGCCATTTACAGGCAACTCCCTAGTGACCCAAGCAACACCACAACCAAAACGCTTGGTGCACTTTAGTGGGCAAAAATGACTTAAGAGGATCTCAAACACAACATGCAGGCCAGAAACCCTTAGCTCCTGGGTCTTTTCTCAGAGCTCCCCTTTAGAAACTGGATACCTTTCCTTGTGAATCAGCTGAGGAATGACTCAGGCATCCAAGCATGAGGGGGTCAGCGGAAGGCTTGTCTTTCAGTTCCTGATCTCTCCTGATACAGGACACGGGCACAGTCCCGGAGGACCCTTTCCGCCACGAATGTCATTTAAAAGCTCAGCTAACCCACATCCTCTTATTCAAGTTGGGGGTAAAACATGAGAGACAAGCAAGAGGTGGAGCCTCAGGACATGCAGGCTCCGTACGTTAGAGCGCCACACAGGCCATAATGACAGCATACTGTAAGTACTTATTCTAATTAATGAGTGACCTACTGGAAACGACTTTTTACTTCCAACCTAAATGCAAGCGACTGTATCCAGGAAGACCATCAAACTGGATTTTAAGGAGTACTAAAGGCAAAACACAAGCTAATGAAAATGTTGAGCCATTTTCAGACAAAAGTGGCTAAGTTTATTAAATAAGAACATGTTCATTCGTTTGACCTCTGTCATTGCCAACAAAGGTTATGTTACAAAGTACTGAGTTGAACTTTTGTTATTGACCAAATACTTATTTTCCACCATAATTTACAATTAAATTCTTTAAAAATCCTACAATGTGATTTCCTGGATTTTTTTCCTCATCTTGTCTCTCATAGTTGAAGTGTACCTATGATGAAAATTACAGACCTCTCTCATCTTTCTAAGTAGGAGAACTTGCACAATCAGTGGCTGACTAAATACTTTTTTGCCCCAATGTATTTGCATATGTCTTGTTTGCAAGTTTGCCAAGAACAGTTACAAGTTAATCCCGCTTTTAGGAAAGTTAGCTGCCAGTCCTGTGTTTAAAAATGGCCAAGGTTGGAAAAGACTGCAATCAAGCTACCTGCTCCAAAGTCACAGGTGTGCAATTTAGGGTTGTGGGATAAGGTAAAAACATTATATCACAAAATTTAAAGACATGTTCACAATACGCAATATTTATCATGAAATAAAATGCATCAGTAACTACTACTCAAATATTATCCCATACTTAGTAAGTGATGTTTATTCAAAATGTGCTATACTTCATCCAATTAAACAGGACTAATTGCACTCAACATAATGAAACATGCAGTTGGTCAGGGTTCTGAAGATATTCTTGATATGCTCAGAAAAGCATTTCATCTATCGCGATAAACTAATATCATATTGCCCACCCCTAGTGCAAATATTCCATGCTATAAGGCAATATGTTAAACTGCACTGTACACTACCCTGTTAAGTTACCAAATTGATTTACTACTACGTATCTCCCAGTCCGATTTGGAATCCTCCTGTAACACCAGGCTATTGTATTGGCTGTGTATTGGAGTTTAACACACTATGGTATAGCATGTAATATTCTTCAGTCTTCCAACTACAAAATAGCAAGTCGTCACAGACAGAGTTCTCTGGCCATGGGTAGAGTTACTCAGATCAGTGGTTGGATAATTCTAATGGGCCTCCTCATAATGCAAAAAAGACTTCCAGAGTAAAACATACTACCACAGTCTGCTTCAATTGTTTATATGCATGTTTATATGTTATATTGTGACACACAGTAGCTAATATCTAATTCGCACTACCTTCACACTCAAACCCCACCATGCCGAATGACAATCCAGTCCACTGTGACGCCCAGTTACAATCACACCACATTTCACACAGAACACTTCCTGGCTTTAGTTACCCTATTAAAGCAGATAACCAAACCACAGACCCCGGTCAGAACGGTACGAATAACTTCCCTTCCTTAAGACGTGAACTTCTGCTTCCCTTTCTGTGGGCCAAAATGCACATATTTAACACTGACAGTAACCCCAAAAAACCACTGTAGTTCCCATGTGCTGAGCTAAATCTTCTGTCAGACAGCAAGAAACCATAGTCTTTTCCTAATCTCATGTAAATTAAAGGAAATGCATACCACAGGATGACTATTTAGAATGGACATGTACTGCTCTGGAATAAAAAGCAACCACTCCATATTTTTGTTAACATCAACATCTACACATATGGCAGATTTTCCATTCCAGTATCTGATGAATTCCAGCACAGACACACCTCACTCTACTTAAAATAATTAGTTGATCCCCTAAACCAAACCTTATTTATTGAGGAAAAGTTCAAGACACATGAAAGTTGTGACTCAATATTGATTTCTAAACTTTGAGTATAACATTAGTGGAATACACACACATAAATATATAAATATATGTATTAAAAACAGTTTTCTTGAAATTATTAGTTGTGTTATTAATCAAGGTCTGAAAACCCTGCATTTGAAATGTGTCAGTAATTCATAGAACAAAATCATTTCACTTACACACATACAGTACATCCAAAAAGCAAACCCTGGAAAACTGAACATTTTGCAGTGGTCTCTTAATTTTCCCCAGATCTGTTCTTTAGATCCAGGGATATTTTAAAGACTTATTTTCTAAAGTTCCTTAAAGTGCAGTACTATCACACTTATAATGCAGACTTATTGAACTGCTAATCGTGGTATTTTCTAATTGTTGCCATGTTTGGCTGAATACAATTTCGTACAATATTGAAAACAACAAACGTTCCCACTACACCTTATGTGAAAATCACTGGTTCCTGTTTACTAAAACCCACACGTACTTTCAATGATGTCAGCATAATGTAGTGGTGCAGAAAGCCTCTGACTGGCCCTTGTGTGTGCACTAGTGCTGCAGCTATCGATTATTTTAATAAACAAGTATTCCACCGATTATCTCTGCAATTAACTGAATAACCATATAAGAAACATTTTTGCTTTTTTAAAGAGTGATATAATGTAATATGAAATAAGCCAGGTCTCTTAAAACAAACAGCTTTTTTCTTTATAGTACATAAACATTGTCTTGAAATTATGGAGCTCCCCACATAAAGCTGTGTGATTTACTGAAAAAGAGCTGAAATAATTATTGATAATTATTATTAGGTTTAAATATTATACTACAAGTGTATAAGACGGGCTACTGTACATTTATTACCATCTTGAAGTGTTATTCTGCACTTGCTGCAACTAAACTAAATTGAATATACTTGCTGTACTGAATCGGTGCATTTAGGCTTCATTTGCTACTTTACCCCACCTGATGTTTGGCTTTCTGGTGTATTTTATTCCTCACTGTGAGAGGAATAGGTGTCAGAGACCATGATCATAACACAAATGAAGCTCAGGCTTTCACAAATCTTTGATGCAATGCATTTGTTTTTTCTCAATGAATCGTTTCAGCCCTACAACATATACAAGTGTTCCTGTGTAATAACAAAAAACAAAAACCAGCTTCCAATCACTGAATAGTATCCACTGGTAATGGCACTTAACTTAAATTACACGCCTTCCTTACGCCTCCAAGACTGCACATCTGGGCTAATGCAAGATTAGATAAGATTTAGCATCTGTTTATGAAAAAAGTGCCTTTTATGCAGGAAGCTACGGGTAAAGACAGAAACCATATCAATTCCTGGATTCTGTTAGTCTGGCAGGTCTCTTCGTAACACCTTCCTATTATCCCTACAGCACAACCATACAGACAGTCTTTGGAAGCCTTGGAAAACAGCTGCCGTGGCCCACTGCATGGGAACAATAAGAACAATCACCAAAGGCATGAAAGGGTCAGTGACATTTCTTGATCGAGAACAGAGCCTGGGTCAAGGTCATAGCCTCTTGCAACTTTCATTACTTAGTCATGCTTATGTGCCCAATGGTTCTTTCAAATGGCAGGAATTTATAGCAAAGAACACACAGTGGCACCACACCCATGTCTCTTTCGGAGTGAGCTCACGTGAAAACAATAGCCAAATCTCACTTGAGACCCAGAGATCCCAGCCAGTTCATGTCAACATCGTAATATTGTGAAATTCGTAAAGGGTGTGCAAAATAAAATTTTAAAAAAGGATAATAAATTGAGAAAAAAAAAACCCACACTCAGATCATCTTTTAGAGAAGGTCACATAATTCTGATGATTAGACACAACACCCAGCGTGGCTCGTAGGAACATGACTGAGAGAAATATGCATGCTAGAATGGACTTGCACATGCAGAAATGACAGCTTCCACATTTTAAAACCACTAAAAAAAAAGTGTGTGTTAAAAGCCACATCTTCTACAAGAAAATTCCACAAACAAATCCAACTCCCCGTGTGTTTCAACAAACAGAATAACTAGAAGTCAGATTATTTGTTTTATTTATTTATTCATTCATTCATTTGTTCAACATCACACTAGCATCAACACCTATTCCTGAAAGGAGCACGGTTATATCAATTCTAAACAGACACGTCCACACTGGGGGTAATTGAGAGCAACTTGTGGGATGTGGAGGAAAAAAAAAAAATAATAATAATAATAATAAATTAAGAGTACTAAAAGAAACCCCACAGACACAGGGAGAACATGCAAACTCTGGAATCTCTAATGCGAAGTGGTGTCTGTACCAGCTTGCACCACACCACCGAGCTTCCTTTTACAAAGGAAGTAGCAACAACAAACTGAACCATCATGTCAATATGGACCAAACTCTAGTAAGGTTTCCAGCACTTTGTTGAATCTAATATCACAAAGAATTAAGGCAGTTCTGATAGAAAAAAGCCTCAATCTGGCACTAGCAGTTTGTACCTAATGAAGTGGCTGGTGTGCATGCCATATTACTACTATATATCTGTCCGTCCGTCCGTCCGTGTGTGTGTATGTATGTGTGTATATATATATATATATATATACACACACACACACACACACACACACACACACACACACACACATACATATATATACACATATATATACACATACACATACATACATACATATGGGCTGCAACTAACGATTGTTTTAATAATCGATTAATCAGTCGATTATTTTTTCGATGAATCGGGTTTAAAAAAAAAAAAAAAAAAAAAAACACAACCTTTCCATGTCTTTATTCAGAAATATAACATTAAATAACAGAGCAAATAAGTGCTTACAATAAATGAATAATAATACATTTAATTTATTAATAAATTAAAATAACAAATTAAATAATAAAGAAAAATAAGTGCATCTCTGATGCAAACACTACATACAACTCATTCACGCTTTTTCTTTAGGAACTTTGCATTGCAATCCAAAAATGTTATCATGTCAACATGCTCCTGGCTAAAGCTGGCTCTCTTTTTAGAGACTATATTTCCTGCCGCAGAAAATAGACGCTCAGACAGAGTTGAAGTAGCAGGAATGCATAAATAGGACTTGGCTAGCCTGGCCAATATAGGATATCTGTCTCTCAACTCCATCACTGTCATTATCCAGCTAACCAGCATCAACCCTGCTATTGCTGTGTGAGTGCGCCGTTACGTTTCCTCACTTCAAAACGGAACAAACTCGGGATATTGTGGTGACTTGCGCTGTTGCTGAGCTCCGATCATCCTCATCTGTGACTGCAACATCTTTTCTAGTGATGTGTCGGTCGCGACCGATCCGGCTCTAAGAGATGAACGACGGGAGCTGGTTCCTGATTGTGAGCCGGTTTATATATTTTTGTAATTTATTGTACATTCCGACACATTGCTGCTTATTGCACTTCTTGTTAGTTATATATATAATCCCCGCAGAGAGAATCTTTTCTAAAACAGGTCATATCATAACAGAAAGGAGGAGCAGGATCAACCCCTCAAAGATGAGATCCTTAGGGTTTTTTTTAATGCTAATCTTTATTAAAAAGCTGTAACCTGGATGTTGCTTTTTCTTTTGTTGCACATTTTTATTTAGATTTTGTTGAGTGATGTTTGGTTGATGATGTCTTGTTTCCCTGTATATAGTTGCAAATTTACAAATAATACACATAATCAGAGACCTGAGACCAGATTGGACCTGTAATTGAGATGGGTCTTCGTTTTTGTATTTTTTACTGTGTTCCATTGAGTATATAAATAAAAAACATATTAATAATAACAAACATTGGATATTGTGTGTTTTTACACTGGTAATTCATTTTACACATAATTTGGTAAGAAATTAAGCTACAAAAAATCTAAAGAGCCACTTGGGAGCCGAAAGAGCCGGCTCTTTTTAGTGAGCTCAGCCAAAAGAGCCGGCTGTCTGAAAAGAGCCGAAATTCCCATCACTAATGTTTTCGTTTCGTTTCGAGGGCTGTATCAGCACCGGTCAGGTCACTTTTGCAAAGCTTGCATGTTACACGTTCCTACACTTTTGAGGACTTAAGCCGAACTTTCTTCTCTGCATCGGTCATAATTTATTTACTTCTTAACGCTAACTTATTTTGAAGATTTCACGTCCGCGCCGGCTCCGCCTCGCTGCGTTCAATCGCTCGTTTTGTTTTTTCCAGCGTGAAGTACCACAAGTAACGTAAGCGGATATGAGAAGGCGGGGGACAAATAAATCATGTGACACAACGAATCGATAATGAAATTCGTTGTCGACACTTTTAATAATCGATTATTATCGATTTTATCGATTCATTGGTGCAGCCCTTATATGTTTCTTTATATATCCTACGAGCTCTCTCCATTTAATTGCACCATCATAGAGTGCACCCCAATTATCACACAGTCACACTAAACAAAATAAATTGTAATGAAAATGATTTCTGGATAAAACATTTAAATAATTTCTCAGCAGCTCCATGACTAATAGAGTTGAAATTTGATTCATTTGATCTTCAATTTTACCTGTATTTGGTTCTATTGTGAACCTTTCCGCAATAAAACACACAGCCATTTACATGCTAAAATGCTCTTTGCATGTTGAAATGGTTCTTCAGATTGATGGGCAGTGTTGTATTTGGTTGCATACTGAACCCTTATAAAAAAAGGTTCCATCAAATCAGCAGAACCTTGGTGCAATACCTATGTTGATGCAATGGACACGTTGAGTATACACACCTATAGCATTTCCGTAGGTTCAAGAGATGTGTGCGACACTCAAGCAAAAGTATAACTAAGGCTTATGGACAACATAAGCACTACTCATGGGAACAACAACAAAAAATACAACAACAAAACCAGATGACCATCATCGCAAATATTTAAACACAAGTAAAATCTGCAAATTGTGTTTATGTATGGCTCCCAAACTGTGCCCGAGCTAAACTGGAATGAACTATTGTCTATTCCCCTAAATCTTTGCGTGTTAATAAGCAACGCATGTGCCTATATGCCTATGAGCCAGACTTTAAGAGGAGCATTGACCAGCTAATCTGTGTCATGCCTGTGGCCTTGTGCCTAGAAGTAGAGGAGGGAAAAGAAGGGGGAAGGGGAGACCGCCTACACATCTAATGTGTTGGGGGAGGATATTTTCAGGAATGAATGGAATTCTCTTTAGTCGTGCCACTGCTGAAAGTCAGGTGATTTCAGTTTCTTGGGGACAACTTTTAACCAAAGCACTGAATAACGATCCTTCCACATAACAGCCGAGAGGAGAACGCTACGTCCACAAAGCTAGAGCCCGCAGCCAATGTTTCTTTTTACTTATCTGTTCATCAGTAAGGATCCGTGCAGGAGTGTGTGCACTGTGCACCATTTGTTTATAAAGACATTCCTGACAAGCCTGGTCCTGAACTCTATTCTGCTAAAGACACCACCAGTGGTTTGTCAAGTAATGTCAAATGTTATCCTTTCACCGTGATCCCAGTGTTCAATGCAAGCAGGCTTTTCTGAGTTAAATGGCTTAATTAGGAATGCCATGTTTAAAAAAAAAAAAAAAATCAGGCTGGTTTATACTGACAGCATTATATTTCTGCAAGGGCAATGTCAATATGTTTTTACATGGAATAATATCAACTTAAATATCGGGTTTCCAAGGCATATACAGCGGCAATAATATATCTATAGGAAAACTGCATTCACACATGTGGTATGTCTGAAATGGTCCACTCGTTCACTCACTCACCAATCACTATAGTGTGTTCTCTGTAGTGCACTATATAGGGTACTAGTGAGTGACACAAACGAGGGAATTCAGACAACACTTACTCACCAGAAACAAACCATCTTGACCTTTCATCCCATAAACCAACCAAAACATCAACAAGCCCACCTGTGCTGTCACAAGACTTGAGTAATACAGTTTAGCGGTGTTTTAATTTACATGACAATGCTACTTTTCAAGTGTAAAACTTCACTCATTTGTCCAACGAACTAAAACCGTGACGAATACATAAGTATTACATGCACTACTTTCAGCAGTAAACACTTTATCATCAACTGTTTGTCATTTAATAGTTGTTAAATAATGTTTTGTACTTGTATTAGTACACGAAATTCATCATTCTGGTGGTTTCAGATTTATCCGTCATCTTCGCCGAGTAAAGAAGAAGGAAACCGCTATGCATTGTGGTACGTTAGTCCGTAAGTAGTGTACATCGGTTGTCCACTATAATTACAGTGCATTACAGTGGTAACAAAGTGGTGTACTACACAGGGAATCGATTTGTCCACTGAGAATTCGGACGACCCTACAAAATGGCCGACACCCTAAATAGAACACTAAATAGTAAATAGGATGCGATTTCAGACACACCCACTGACAAAC
Source organism: Ancistrus triradiatus (assembly GCA_025084515.1). Lineage (NCBI taxonomy): Eukaryota > Metazoa > Chordata > Actinopteri > Siluriformes > Loricariidae > Ancistrus > Ancistrus triradiatus. The sequence goes on along the minus strand of JAJAGP010004053.1, from coordinate 36,861 downwards.
ACTCTGCAGGGAGCTGGAGGATGTATATAACGTAGCGGTTATTAACAGATTCAAAACAGCAAAAAAACTGTACAGTGCTGCCTGATGTTACAGTAGACAGTAGTAACAGACGGTCAGCCAATTAATGAATGATTAATGCCATTTTTTAAATAATCGGACGATTTCTGCACTTATGAGGCCAATATTCAAAAAAAGTGGGGAAAAAGCAGAGAAACTAGTTTCCTGCATTACAACTTACTGCTTTTAACTGGAACTGGGAGGAAAAACAAAAAACACGCTGCTACCATGTGCACTACACTAACGTTGTGGGGTTTTTTTTTTTTGGCAAGTATTTACACATTTTCAGCTGGTCACCTCAACAGCCAATCAGTGCTGCAGATTCAGGAGCAGAGGTGGGAGTTAAAGAGAAGTAGTCCGTAATTCACTCAAGTTGCTTAATGTGTTCAGAAAGATTTTTGACCAAGTTACTCATGTTTGTGTGCATGACTGTACGCTAGGGCTGGGCGATATATTGAGTTTAAGATATATCGATATATTCTCGTACGAGATATGTGATGAGACAATATCGTTTATACACTTTCCGTTGCGTTCACATTCTACTCTTAGAGCGGCACATAAATCTCTGTAGACTGCTTCCTTCGAAGGATGCACCCACTGGGTTGGGACGCAGCTCCTGTAACGCCCATTCCCACTCCCCCACTCACCAGCACTGCCGATGAAACGGAGGGACACAGCCACGAGGCAAGCTTAGGAAGAGTTGCTGAATAATGAAAAGAAGAACCGTAGCTCAGTAATGAAGACGTTTTGGATTCAAAGCGTCAGATGAGCAACAGGAAAACGTATTCTGTCCAGAATGGCGAAAGCAAGTTATAAACATAGGTTCGATCACGACGTCTCTCTTTCGCAATTTACAGCCATGCCATAAAGTGCAATACAAAGCTCGCTTAACTGTGTGCTGCCTCTCAGTGAATGCTTTTCAGCCTCCTGCCCCGTAACACAGAGTTACAAATCTCATAAAACTGTACTGAGCCTTATGTAAGAAAACGTGAGAAGTGGAGAAGCCTTACTAAAGCAGTGCCCTAACCTATAGCCAAATACATTTGACACCCAAAATGAAGTGAAGTGAGAGAGCGTCTCGCCAGATGGCTGAAAGCAGGTGCAACTGAAGTGGCTAAGATGGACTTTATTTGGCCATTGGTAAGTGCAATATTGAATTAAAATATATATTACTAGGGTGATGCTCAGAAAACTTTGTTTACAGTAAAAACCACACAGGGCTAATATGCCATTGACCACAACTTAAACTACTTGAAACATTTAGGCTTATATAGCTACCACATCTGAAATTTAATTTATTCAGATCTATTAGCTGTATGTGTGTCTTAGACTTTGAGACTGGTAGTGAATCGGGATATATATCGTGTATCACATTATGAGATACGAATATCGACTTTCAACCCATATCACCCAGCCCTACTGTACGCTATTCGTAACAAGCTATATATTTGTTTGCCCCCAAACTGCCTGTATATTTCCTCCAACCAATAACTATACAGACTGATTCACCTTCACGCCGAGTGTCTGTTTCTCCTGGTTGATCTTCCATGTTGTTCGTAACATGATCATGTCTATCAATGCACTTTCTCTTCCGTCAAACAAGTCAGCTGTTTCAATCACTCATCATCTCTGACAAATTTACATATAGTTTGAATGGAATTTTCCTGTGAAAATACCCTTTGTATTTACATTACCGTATTTTCCGGGCTATAAAAAGTTGCACGGGTTATAAGGCCGCATTAAATGAAACAAACTCTTAAGTTTTCCCTCAGAAGTTCAGTTTGTCTTTACCTGGGGCAGGGCGTCTTCTTGCTCCTCCACTTCCGTACCATTGATTCGTTGATGTTGAATTCTCTCGCAGCTGCTCTATGTCCATGTTGTACTGCGTGACTGATAGCGTTGGGTTTGAAATCTGCTTCGAAAATGAATGAATGAATGCACGTACCCTAATGCTGAAGCACATACCGTATTACTCTGCTATGCTGCGCACTACGGTGGCCATAAGCTTCGTAATCTACCAAGGTCGTGCTAAAACATTTTGACAGATTTATGAGCGCCGTGTACCATCTACAATCGGTTCTAGGTCAGAAGCTCAACCAGAATTAATCATACCTTAAGAGGCACCGCATTTTAAAAGGCGCACTGTCGATTCTGCAAATAAGGATTTTAAGTGCGCCTTATGGTCCGAAAAATACGGTATAGTAGCTTAACAAGACTGTGTGACTATGGTAATGTCTGGTCAACATTGTGTTTCTCAGAACGTAATAAGGACGTTAAATGGTCCATACCAGTTCACTATCCTTCCATTACAATTGTACCCTTGCCATAACCTTTTTCTCCCATTGAAAAATAAATAATTAGGAGGTCATGACTCATCTGGTAGCTGCTTACTTTGGATCGAGGTTTGAAAATGTAAAATTGAGAAGTACAGTAGAAATTAAAATAGAAGCAAAACAGCGAAAGAAGTGGGAAGCCAGTGTTATTAAACTATTCAGGCAGATGGGAGACGTCAGGCTGAAATAACACCCATGACTGAATACATACCAGACGTTTCCAGCATAATGGGAGTCACAGACTATGCATTTCCTCCTTTTATTCACAAACAGTTGTACTCCTTGACCATGTACAATATTATGTAATACTATATTGTGAATTCGCCTTGGCTGTTAGAAACCAACAATTTTGTTACGGTGTATTCATTTAGACAAGTTACTATATTCCATTCAAATACACATTATGCAGAAAATGTGAACTATTAATGATGTACGACTTTAAATAAGTGTTTATTCAAGTATAATTATGCGTCCCCAGAGGGGTGTAATTCCAGTCCACACAACACAGCAGCTACTTAATCTCCACCATCTTTAGAACTCCTAGAATGTTTGCAAAAATAAAATTAGCCAACATTGTTTATCGGGCTGCCTCCTCAGCACGGTGCATCTGATCATGCTGTGCAATAGCTGTCTTCAAACCGTTACAATTTTCAATTTGGTTTCAATTTGAACAGCGGAAAATGTTGAGACGAGTGTTCCTTAGAATTACTGTCATTTCAAGGCACTATGAAGCCAAGATATTTCAAGTTTTTCATTAATTAATGTTTCTGCATTAATGCCGTCATCACAGAAGTGTAAATGACCTTTACCAATGGCACCGACACGACCCCATACCATGACAGAGCCTGGGTTTTGGACTCGTTTCTGATAAACGTCTGGACTGTCTTTGGTTGGGAGCACATGGTGTCCATTTCTACCAAAAATGATCTGGAATACTGATTTGTCTGACCATAATACACATTTCCACTGTGTGATGGTCCATCCCAAGTCCAGAGGAGTCGACGCCACTTCTGGACATGGTTAACATGAACGTGAAATATCTTGGGTTCATACTGTCTGCAATTAAATAAAACTCAAAGTAAATTTTTGCCATTTTCCATTCTCTCCCATTTTTTATTTGGGGTTGTACATAACTCGTTGCAACTCAGGTTCACCCCAGGAGATTTACAATAATGAGAGTGCTATTAAGCTAACATTAGCCAGACCTCATCCCCAAAAGACATTTACAAAGCCTTTATATCGTGTCAAGCTGATAATGCACACCATGAGTACAAGTGCAAACAGAAGTCAGGTACAGGAACCTTGCCAGGTTCAGAATGCTGCCAAAATCTCATTTCTTAGAGTTATCTGATTATGTGCATGTACACACACCCATTTAAGGAGACTGAATGATTAATTAGAGCAAAAAACATTTTTTCAACCTCATGCAGATCTGGAGCAACCGTTAGAGATACCGCCAGTACCACACACACTGAATAACCACAGTGAAGGCTGTATCTACAGATACAGCATGGTATCAAAGTGAGGATCCCACTCCTGAAACTCATGACAGCAGGATAATAACTGGAAGTGACATTTAATGGCCAAGACTTCTAAAAGAAAAGACTCCACAGTAAGCAGGAAATAATTACATGGCTTTAAAAGTTGCATGTATTTATAACTTCAACAAACACTGAGCAGAGACAAGTACTTTGGCTGGGATTTCATTCAACTTCAGAAACACAATCACATGTCCAAAATGCATAATTAACATGGCATGTACTTTTAGTGACCTGCAATTGATTCCCAAATGATTGTGCTATTAAAGAAAACATGGAACTCATTACTGGAAGAACTGTGCGTGCATGAAAATAACCATGTGCTATATTCAGAAATTGTGACAAATTGCAGCAGCAAATGTGACAGTATTGGAGAACAATAAAGAACAACTGTTTATTTGATAGGTCATTTTCCATTTTCTATTGATTAGTTTTGTGTTTTTCCTCGCCATGTCCTTCACCAGACTTTTGGTTCTATGCTGTTCTCCACATTTGTGCTTAGCTATGCTTCCACACTGAAATGACAACTCAGACAAACAGATCCGTGAAGCAAAAGCAAACCGTGAAGCAGTGTCAAATAAACATGCATGCCACATGTAACGTCAATCTGCCCTGTCAAAGCTAAGAGTTAAGAACCACAGCTATTCTGTTATTGCACCCCCATGCCTCAGAGGACAAAAGAGCTGAGTGGATAAAGTTTCATGGGTACTGGACTTTGGACCAGAAGGTCCAGGGTTCAAATCCCACCTCTGCCAAGCTGCCACTGTTGGGTCCTTGAGCAAGACCCTTAACCCACAATTGCTTGGATTGTAAGAATGTATCAATTGTAAGTCGCTCTGGATAAGGGTGTCTGCTAAATGCTGTAAATGTAAATGTACAAGTCAGATTCAGGAGGGTCAATTCCCTAACTCAACACCTTTAAACTAGAAGTTAGTCTTCAAAATCTCAGAATCGATTCCTCACACAAACTGAATCATGACGCATTCAAGGTGTACAGTGTTACTGCCAGGTAAGCTGGCGGTGTTAGCTCTAGAAACCGTCAGCTATTTAACATGAACGTTGCAATTACTTTGATACAACAAATCAATTAAGCTTATTATATCATTAAACGACTAATGGAACAATTTCACGCACATCCAACACCATGACTAACAGCACAGGGTGAGCTGAGCGGTGGCTCATTTAAAGAAACAGGTGCACAAAACCATTCGTACTAAAAAGTCCTGTTTAGACAGGGTGAGGTGGTGTTGTGGTGTGGATCCGTTTTGTATTTTGACATCAAGATCCCAGAAAAACGTGAACAGTCAGTTCTTGTAGTCGAAGGGTTGGATGTGAGAGAAATGTTCAGGAATAAAGATCGGAGTGGTCAACTTGGTCAGAGCATCTCCTAACCCACAAGGCCTGTAAGGTCCGAGGAGAGAGAAACCACAACGTGGACAAACCTCAACAGGGTGTTGTACTTGCTGAGGTTTTTCCTCAGCTTTATTTATAGATTAGCCTCATAGACAAAACAAGCATGTTCCAAATCAAACTTGCCACCCATATGAAAAAGAATAAACATTTACAAAATAAGGGTTGAGGGGGATGAGCAATGACATTAATCACACATTATTCTAGGATAATATTTATACAAGACACTTACAGAACATAGAACACACCCTAAACCCAGAGAAACTTACAATTGAGCGAAGTAGAGAAAGGCCAAACACTGAGAGCGTTTACATGCACATAATCTGATCACAGCAGAATTTCTGGAGTTACCTGATTATTCAAGCGGTCATGTAAACACACACACTGATCTAAAAATCAGATTAGGAAATCCAATAAAAGAGAATTTTACTCCAGTAATCGGATTTCTCGTAGCATGTATAGCAGTTACCCGATTACAATTGGTTTTCTCAGCCTGTGCATGAATCTAACCGACACGGCTGCCAGGTCCACTTATTCTAAAGACTTGGCTTTATTTAGCCACTGACTTGTGGGTTGCAGGATCTGGCAACCCTGGAATTAAACGCACTACAGAATTAAAAGCAGCGAAAGGCTATGGAACACATTGTGGAGACTCTGAAAAGCAGTATACACTCAAGAAGAATGAAGAATTTAATTACTTTCATATTAACGTTTGAGGTTTACTCAAGTGCATTACTGACAAAAACTGATTTTCTGCAGCTATCGGATTATTAAGTGCACGTAAACACACTCACTGATTGGCTGCGGGAGCCAAGGTTTCAACTATCAAGCTTAAGAGTCTTAACTACCGAGTGCCAATGAAAAAAGTTCGCCAAAAACCAAACGCCCATCCCTCCATACTTTATCCAAGTAACAGGTTTTGTTTCCCTGGGTATTAAGTCCAAGGATCAGGGTCCTGCAGTGGACTATTAAAGTCGAAGCTCTAGTAGCAGCACAGCATGCTTGACTAGCAGTAGCGTTGATGTTTGAGACTGACACAGATTACCAGTGCTGATCCCATGAGGGAATGCCAGCTGTAGCACAGTTTGCTAAGCCTACACCCTACCTGCTTGCTTGTGTTCTCACCATCTCTGGGTCAGAATGAAAAAAAGAGGTAGAACCTGCTCTGCAACATACCTTCAGTCAGCACAGCCCAACAGAGTTTACACATAAACATGGGTATCATAGGTAAATGGGGACATTCAGTTCTAAGCACAGGCAGCTATGGCTCGTCTATAAATATAACAAAGGAGCTTGATAAATGATTTAATTGGACAGGCATAACCAGTTATTCTATCTCTGTCCATATTACTTTACTTTTTACTTTTAGCCATTTCGCAGACGCCCTTATCCAGAGCTACTTACAACCGATACAGTCTTACAAGTCTCGGTTTATCCATACGAGTCTGCAATTCATCAGTCCAGAGAAGAATATGAAGCAAGTTCTTCCAAGTCAACATAGCAGCCATTTTTGTGATGAATCAGATTTCCCCACAATACTGTGTGACAGCAGCCAGGAAACTGATAAATATGCAATATGCTTTGATACATTGCTCTCTGTTTTGTACTGGTAGAATGTGACCTTTGGTAGATCTCTGTTTTCTATTTCACTTTCTTTGGTTTGTTTTGTACTTGTTATTAATAATAGAAGCCATGGTGACAACCTCAAAAAATAAAAAATAAAAAAATAAAAACAGGCAAGGGTTAGTGGTAGTAACGGGTGATGATCCACATTTTTTCGGTTCCGATCTGATTCCAGTGTACAATTGTCGATATCACTACAGATTCCAATACAGGCAGATTCCAATGCTTTTTGGCATTTGTAGACCATTTTAAAATATCATTATTTTAAAATAGTTTGTACCTACATATGTATATAAATTATTTGGTCTTTTCACTTTAACTTAATTAACTTACCAATTTCGGTTGCTAAATAACTGATGCATCCCTACATTTAGTCAAACCAACAGCTAATACCATATTCTCTCTCAGTTGCAGAAGGAAGTTACCACATGCTCATGCTAAGATGTGGAATAGAATATGGATCGGTTAGTGGATCAACCCTGTCCGCACAATATCCGATGAGTGAATGACATCAATATCGGACTCGATACCCATATAGGATCGTATCCATCTCTAGTTAAAGGAATATTTGACTTTGACATACTCTTACCCATGTCAGTGGTGGCCAAGAGAGCAGGAAACAATGGGCCAAGGATGCTACAGTGCCCATAATGGAACAGTTAATCAATAAAAAAAGTAGGAGAAGCAGGTAACTTCCCTATGAAGTACATGCACCACTTGTATTATGAAAAATAGGTGTGTCTATGATATTCTGTCCAATTCCACATCCTGTGCTATGGTTAGTGTTAACATTCACACCAAAAAAAACTATATATATACTGACTGTGGTTTGCTGCCCATATGGGTACATAAAAATAGTGCTACTCATACTTTAGGGCAGAGGGTGGTCAAGAAAAGCTCTCGCCTAGTAAAGTAACAATTAATATACTAAATGTACTTGTTCGCAGGACCTAATCACGCTAGCCCAATACTGAGAAGACATGTGTTGAGGCCTGGTCTAAAGCTGCAAAGTCACAACTGGCCATGTTAAGTACGATCGGACAGGAAAGCGGCGCCATCGACCGCTCGAGGCCACTGCAAAGATGGCGGACAGGCACAACAAACCAAGTAGGATCCTCCACAAGTATTCACTCTGGCAAAAAGCATGAAAAGAACCAGCTGAATTGGATGGAGGCCTGTGGCTATCCTAATTTGGAGGAAGATTATGTACAGGATGAAAGTTGTCAAAAACACATGGTACCGGACATGCCAAATCTGAGGGAGCGGGGGTGGTTGCCCAAGTACAAAAAACACATTTTATGCATGACTTTGCCACATGATTGAGTAGATTATTTCTGCAGCCACAGCTTGATGCTGACCCTGAGAGTAAGTTAATGTTCTTACTAAACTATAATGTTCTAGGCGCATGTTACGGTACTCTCCCAGACAATGGATCTAGTTGGGATTGATGGTGTTGCAGATGATTTAGGTTACTGGAAGTGTCCTTTAAAGCATGACAGCTCATCACTCTATTAACATGGTTATACTTTTACCTAACAGTTATAAAGTGAACATCTTTGAATAATAATCTATTTGGTACATGGTAGTTAAGCGTGTTTGTAGAACTGTGAGGGACCATTGAGATGGTTATGCACATAAACCATGGTAAGGAAGTACAGAAATGAAGCTCCCTGCTTCACTTTTGTGCGTGTAATGTTGCCATCACTTCCGATTAGCAGCTGTTCATGTGTGTCCCCTTTGACTATTTGATTCTTTGGACCGTTCCTGTTGTGTGCAGTAAATCTTTTGCATAAACTGCCAGTACAACATGGTTTCTCCGGCTTACATACCATGTGATGGTGGAATAATGACTACCTGTAGAGATTCAGGTATACAGTTTATCCCACATTATTTTCAGATCAGTCACATTTTGCTGCAAATGGACCAGAAACCTTAAGTTCGATGGTTATCAATGGTTGCAGCTGAAGGCGGCAACATTAGTCCCCACTACACAGTTTGTTTTTTGCAAGATTCAAACTATAAACTAATTGCTTCCTTTTGCCCATGTAGTTTTTTGTAAGAAGTCCTGACTATATTTAATCTCACCCTCCACCATGCTTCCTTGTCACTCCTAACATGGAAACTGTCTACAGCAGTCTTATATATTTGATTTGATGCAGCACCATCAGGGTAGCAGTTCACACAGGACGGCTTACAAAATTAAAACTACCTCCTTGTTTCTATGCTCATTGTTCATTTTATCAATTAAACTTAACCACATAGATTCCCTTTGGAGTTTTACAATTGCAGTCTGAATTCCACCTGTTGCTGAATTCTTTGCCAACCCTCTTTCACCTTCTTTGATGGTCTGGATCCCCATAGGACCACCACAGAGTAGGCACTATTTGGGTGGTGGATCATTCTCAGCACTGCAGTTACAATGACATGGTGAGGGGAATGTTAGTACGAGTGGATTTGACCCAGCAGTGCTGCTGGAGCTTCTAAACACTGTGCCCACTCACTGTCAACTACATTAGACACATCTACAATGTTGGTGCACCTTGTAGATGTAAAGTCAGAGACAGCAGCCCATCTGTTGTGGCACAGTTTGTGTTAGTCATCCTCTAGTCCTTCATCGTTTCTCACAGGAAAATGTCCACAAGATGCTGTTAGTTGGACACTCTTTAGTTGGTGGACTATTTTCAGTCCAGCAGTGGCAATGAGATGTTTAAAAATACAGCAGCACCAGAATCAGTACTATACCTGCGTAACACCACATCGTGTCACGGCAGCGCCGATGATCCACCACCCAATTAGTACCTGACCTGTGGTGGTCCTGTGGAGAGGCCGACCATCAAAGAACAGGATGAAAGGGGGCTAAAAAGTAAGCATAGCAACAGATGGACTACAGTCTGTAACTGCTGAACTACAAAGTGCATCTATATGATAAAAGGGGACAATAGTGTAGAAACAAGAAAGTAGTTTTAATGTTATGGCTGGTCGCTGTAAACTATCTAGCAAGCAAATTTCTACCAGTGCAGGAAACACACCTTCATACAGCCTAACCATACTGCTGAACGTTCATTTTTGGCATTGAGGACACCTCACGCTGCAACCACAAGGTATTTACTGAGATTTGCATTATTCTCAACAGCCTTAACGGCTGTCAGAGTGAGTCATAACAGGCTCAGAATAATAACAGAAAATGAAAAAAAAGTCTTATTTAAACAAAAAGTTACACAGTCAGCCCTCTGAATTCATGAGGGATGGGTTCCAGGACCCCCAATGAATGTTGGGGTCCCCAACACAAAATGGTGTACATGCACATATACACATCCTCCTATACTTTATACTGTTGAATCTTTCAGTTGCTTATAATACCAAATACAAAGTAAATGCTACGCAAAAAGTTGTTAAACTGTATTGTTTAGGGAGGAAGGACAAGGGAAAAAAAATCGGTCCATGTCAATGAATGACATGCCATGTGAACATTGTCCAAACAACAAGCGCTGTCAATTCCTTATTTGTGTGGGGCGTTTTGTCAGGTAAATGGAAAAAGTGCCGTCATCCAGATAAATACATCAATTGGGATGCAGTCAGTCATGAAAAAAGCCATTCCAAGTGCCGATTTGAGTGTCGTCCTCTCAGCAGGATATCCCAACACATTACTCCATTTGCATGGATTCGGAGTACAGGTAGTCCCCAGTTTATGATGGGGATACAAATCCATCATAAGTTGGATTTCTCTATCATAATGCGAGACATTTAAAATGTACTGTATATATCATAGGGTAACTATCTTAAAACGTGCTTAAAACATGATTTCCTCACTACATGTCCCAGCACTCCTCACTCCCGCTACCTCATGCACCGCCTCAACACAGGAGAGTGCTGAATTGTAGTGCATAGCGAACCTTAAACATGCCTGAAACACTCAAATGAAACTACAGCTGGACAAAATCACTAACATACAGCTTATTTTAGAATAAAATCTTGAATATCTCATGTAATCGAGTGAATTGTGTATTGAAAGTGAAAAACAAAAACGATTATTGCGAGACCATGGCTTTTCCTCACTACATTTCCCAGAGCTCATCACTCCACTGCTGAGTTTCTAGTGGGAGAGTGAGAGAGAGTACCGTACTGCATGCTGCTTGCGCAGAGAAAATTCTGAATTTGAGAGTACAGTTTCTGCTGAATGTGTATTTACATGTATTATTGGATTTCCATCCTAAGTCTGGAGATCACAAAACGAGGAGTAACTGTACCGCATTGGACTATAAATCCCATGTAACATTTACTGTACTATAATAGTTCTTGGAAGTTCACAAATGCAGGAACGCCAAGCGCAACTTCCTTAACATCATGTACTGGTACAGAATGAGTGCAGACCACACCACTTCCTCTAAAGCAACAACTGGCCCCTCATTTTCCACTACCAGAGACCCAGACAGGAAGTGAACGACCCAGCAGCAAGGTAAGGGCGGGCACCAAAACAAGTTTCCTGAATGCTGGAAATCAAATCGCATTCCACACACTCTGTGTGAGCAACGGGATGCGAGGTGACACCTGCTCGTGACAGGTTCCTCAAGGACACACACTGGTTTGTAATCTCATTACTGACGTAAAAAAGAAAAAAAGAGCCGTGAATCCATTCATTGTGCTGGCAGACCCATAGAAACACAAAAGCATGTAGTTTGACCCTGGTCCAGTGTGACGTGGGCTTAGATGTGTTTTACAAACAAATGCATGGTGATTGTGGCCTAAATCTAGAGGAACTGGAGCAGTGCTGTTAATTATTTACTAAGCAACAGCCTATTTATACAGGACTATACGGGAAATTTCTAATGGGACAGGAAATCATCATCTGTCTCCAATGTCTCAGATTCCTCGCACATTAACTAACCAGAGTGCAAATAAAATAACTGAAGCCAAATGGTTGATTAATGCTCAATAATATATTCACTAGAACACACTACTAGAGACAGCTGGTGTCAATATGTATCACGCTATTTAGTTTAGCCAACATGACAGTAGACTCATGCTGAAAAGAAAACAGTTAACCTCAGAAGAGCAAATTACAAAACTGCATTTTACATATTACAAAATCAATAACATCATGCTACTGACCTACCTTACACTTGATTTAAGAACACGGCAAAAAATAGTTAGCATAAATGTATTAATGATAGCTCTAGAAATTGCCTCAGGTTTACCACGACTCAAATTTGAAGTTTCTGACTCGAAATAAAGCTCCATCTAGTGCTATAAAAAGCTCCTTGGTATGGGACTGTGGTGGCCTAGCGGTTAAGGTACTGGACTATGGACCAAAAGGTCCAGGGTTCAAATCCCACCTCTGCCAGGCTGCCACTGGTGGGTCCTTGAGCAAGGCCCTTAACCCACAATTGCTTAGATTGTAAGATTGAACCAATTGTAAGTCGCTCTGGATAAGGGCGTCTGCTAAATGCTGTAAATGTAACCCCAAACCGGGTCACTGACACCTGAATACCAAGTACAGTGGTACCTCGGTTCTTGACCACCTCAGAACTCGTCAAATTCAGTTCTCGGTGCATGTTGTCTGGAAAAAAATTGTTTTGGCACTCATCGTTTGTTCGGAACTCTGTGCACTTCCATGAGTCGAGTTGTGTGACTCATTCAAATCATGAGTCAGTCTGACAATAGCTCTCATTCAGTGAAGATTGCTGCGTTTGTGTTTTTCTTTATTTTACACCCATTCTTAGTATTCCTAGTACAAATAAGTCTCAGTGGATACTGAAAAGGTTAGTGACAACAGCCAACCAAATGGAAAACAGTGAGGACCGCTGTGCGGTAAGATTCTCTCCCACATATGGTGGGCTTCCAGGCAGCAAACAGCTGAGCATCAATGCACCGAGTTCACCAATAGAGTCAGCATTGGATTTTCTGAACGGATTTATTCAATTTACATTATTCCTTATGGGAAAAATTTGCTCGGTACTCGACAAGCCTTCTGAAACAGAGGTACCACTGTACATTTAGAAAAAAAAAGCATCATGATGTTAATTACAGATGCACTGAAAAACAGTCAAGAAATGAGCCAAACTAGCACAAATTTAAAGCAGACAGACAAATAGCACGGTTTTCTACTCCGTTTTTCAAAATTTCAGTTTAGGCTAAGAATTTTTAATTCAGTGCAGTAGCATCAGCTACTGTAAATATATAACAATACCAATATTGCAATAGCAAGCAATCATATTCTTAACATAAGCCCTTTCACACATGCACTGTAACCCAGAACTTATCCAGACATTACCCAGAGGATCTGCATGTGTGAATGTACACGTCCAGAACATTTGAAGCGAACATTGCTCGGACGCTATCCTGCTATGTCCCTAGCTTAAAGTCCAGGTAATATCCAAGAGAACCCATGTGTGAATAGAGCAAGTAATGATGCAGAGTTCAGTGGGCACTTTGTTGATATTTCTGTACAATACAGTGGTGCTTGAAAGTTTGTGAACCCTGTAAAATTTGCTATATTTCTGCATAAATATGACCTAAAATATCATCAGATTTTCACACAAGCCCTAAAAGTAGATAAAGAGAACCCAGTTAAACAAATGAGACAAATATTATACTTGGCCAATTATTTATTGAGAAAAATTATCCAATATTACATATTAGTGAGCGGCAAAAGTATGTAAAACTTTGCTTTCAGTATCTGCTGTGACCTCCCTGTGCAGCAATAACTGCAACTAAACATTTCCTGTAACTGTTGATCAGTCCTGCTTGCAGGAATTTTAGCCCATTCCTCCGTACAGAACAGCTTCAGCTCTGGGATGTTGGTGGGTTTCCTCACATTAACTGCTCGCTTCAGGTCTTTCCGCAACATTTCGATTGGATTAAGGTCAGAAGTTTGGCTTGGTCATTCCAAAACATTAACTTTATTCTTCTTTAACCATTCTTTGGTAGAACGACTTGTGTGCTTAGGGTCGTTGTCTTGCTGCATGACCCACCTTCTCTTGAGATTCAGTTCATGGACAGATGTCCTGACATTTTCCTTTAGAATTCTCTGATATAATTCAGAATTCATTGTTCTATCAATGACGGCAAGCCGTCCTGGTCCAGATGCAGCAAAACAGGCCCAAACCATGATACTACCACCACAATGTTTCACAGATGGGATAAGGTTCTTATTCTAGAATGCAGTGTCTTCCTTTCTACAAACATTTTTTAAACCAAAAAAGTTCTATTTTGGTTTCATCCATCCACAAAACATTCTTCCAATAGCCTTCTGGCCTGTCCACGTGATCTTTAGCAAACTGCAGACGAGCAGCAATGTTCTTTTGAGAGCAGTGGCTTTCTCCTTGCGACCCTGCCATGCACACCATTGTTGTTCAGTGTTCTTCTGATGGTGGACTCATGAACATTAACATTAGCCAATGTGAGAGAGGCCTTCAGTTTCTTCAGTTTTTCAGTTGCTTAGAAATCCTTTGTGACCTCCAACTATTACACGCCTTGCTCTTGGAATGATCTTTGTTGGTCGACCACCCCTGGGGAGAGTCACAATGGTCTTGAATTTCAGAACACATCTGACATGGAACATCTCCAGCTGTATGCTACATGTATGAAAGGGCCACATGCATGAAAACAGCTATATTTAATAGTGTGACTTGTTTAAAAACTGAACATAACATTTGGTGTGGAAGAATTGGAAGCATCACTCCTAACTGATGCACTGTTAAGACTGGATAACCAATCACTGTCAGGACACACTCTTGGAAATAAAACTCCATTGAGCATCATAAAATGTTCTTTAGTTTCTTTTACAAGAGCTCTTTACAAGAACTGATTTAAAGCTGAGGAAGAGACAACAAAAGAATTTGAACCCATTTGTGGCGAGTTGTAAAATCACTGACACTTCAATATCCAATATACTCATAAATGAACATCATGGTATTAGTATACTGGATTACAAACATAAGCACCTTACTCTTGATTGACTTAAAAACCTATAAAATGTAATATAATATAAAGGATTGACTTGACGCAGCAGAACGACTGTACTGCACTAATATTACCCGGGTAAAATACTGCCTGCATAACTCCTCACTTTTTACAGTTTCTAACCTAGGTATGCTCCTAGAAACAAAGCTCCACAAACAATTTAAGGCCACAACAGAATTACCCAAATAGAAGCCTGTCTACAACTGGTAATGGACAAGAACAGCTTTTTGAAGAATCATTGTGCCAATTCATTAGCCCACCACCACAAACACCAGGTTCAAGTTCCTGACTAGGACAGGCTCCAAAGCACTACCCCATCCCAAAGTAGGATAACCAGGGTTAAAGTGAGAAAAGAAATGTACACATTCTGTGCCGAGATATAAAAACTCTGACACTAATTTGTGATATTGATATGGCATATCAATATTACGCCACATCACTTGCTAATACCCTGGACTGATTTAATCACATTAAAGATCTCCCTTAATACAATAGTTATACAGAAATGGTCATTGTACTTCCGCCAATAGCAGGTTTCCTGTATACAGAGGTAGTGAACATTTGAGAAACCATAAGGTTTTCACGGAATTCCTAAAAGTAGATAAGAATCCAAAGAGAATCCAATTTCCTAAATGCTGTAACTGTAATGTAAACAACCGATTAAGCAAATGAGACAATATAGAACTTTGCCATTTATTTATTGAGGAAACTGATATAAAACTGTGAGTGGCAAAAGTATGTGATTATCTAGGATTAGCAATTAATATGATAGTGAAATTAGAGGCAGGTGCTTTCACTCCATGGGATTACAATCAGGTGTGAAAGGTGTGTATTAAACCAACAGGGAACTATCAAAGACTGATCTTCACACATCACGTTTGTGGAAGTGTATCATGGGATTACTGAGAACAGAAAGAGAGTTGCTGATGCTCTCCAGGATGGAAAAGATTACAAAATCATCCATAAAGAGTGTGGGTTCCACAGATCCATAGTCAGACAGACTGTGTATAAATATAGGAAATTCAACGCCATTGTGACCCTCCCCAAGAGTGGTCGACCAATAAAGTAACAAAAAAAAAGTAAGGCGTGTAATAGTCCAAAAAGTCACAAGAGAGCCCAGCAACAAAAGGCTTCCCTCACACTGCTTAGTGTTCATGAGCCTACCATCAGAACACAGAACAGCAACAGTGTGCATGGCAGGGTTGCAAGAAGAAAGCCACTACTCTTTAAAAAGAACATCGCTGCCCATCTGCAATTTGCTAAACGTCACATGGACAAGCCATAAGGCTACTTGAAAATCAGTGTGTGGATTGATGAGACCAAAATAGGACTTTTTGGTTTAGCGGAGAAGCACCATGTCTTGAGAAAGGAAAACGCTGCATTCCATCATAAGAACCTTATCCAATCTGTAAAACGTGATGGTGGAAGCATCATTGTTTGGGCCTGTTTTGCTGAAACGGAGCCCAAACATCTTGCCATCACTAACAGAACAATGAATTCTGAATTATACTAGCAAATTCTAAAGGAAAATGGCACGACATTCATCTGTGAACTGAATCTCAAAAGAAAGTGGGTCATGCAGCAAGGCAATAACCCTAAGAACGCCACACAATTTTTGATAGAATGACAATGTTTTGAAATGGCCAAGTCAAAGTCCTGATCTTAATCCAATGGAATTGTTGTGGAAAGGCCTGAAGCGAGTAGTTCGTGCAAGGAAATCCACCACCAAAATCCTAAAAGTCCTCTAAGCTGCAGTCCTTTAGTTGCAGTCATTGCAGCATATGGGGTCACACCAGACACTGAGAGCAAAGGTTTATGTTCATTTGTCACTTACGCAATACTGGAGCATTTTCCTCAGTAAAGGAATGCCCAAGTATAATATCTGTGTCTCATTTATTTCAACAGGTTCTCTTCATCTGCTTTTATGACTTCCATGACTTTATGATGTTTTATGACATATGTATGTGGAAATGCATAAAGATCTAAAGGGTTCACAATTTTAAGCAACTCTAACTATTCACATTCAAAAGGCTCAAATCTAGGTACCCTCACAGAAAAAGCTTCTTGGGGTACCATAAAGGGTTCTTAGATGCAAGTCCTGTAACAGGGGTATAGAGCAGATTCTAATGTCAAACTGGACATGGAAAATAAGATCCTTTTAGAATTCTCATTATCCATTTCACAGTTATAAAAATCACAGTCACCTGAACAGAAGTGAAGACTGAAACTGTACCTACATATTTAATAAAATATATGATTGCCTTGCTAAATAATGTAAACGTATGCCCCAAACGCTCAAAAGAGCTCACCAGTGTTTATATATTACAGTACAATATAAATTGTTTAACACATTGGCAGACCCTAATCTTAACAGACGAACTATTACGACAAAAAGTATCATACTCCTGGCAATGTTTCTAAGCTAGTTCTAAGACCTAGAAATAAAGCTCTATCTAAGCACCATACCATAGAGGTTTCAAGTAGACTTTACATTTACATACTCCTTTACATTTACAGCATTCAGCAGACGCCCTTATCCTGAGCGACTTACAATTGGTACAATCCAAGCAATTGTGGGTTAAGAGCCTTGCTCAAGGACCCAACAGTGACAGCTTGGCAGCGGTGGGATTTGAACCCTCGACCTTCTGGTCCATAGTCCAGTACCTTACCCACTAGGCTACCACAGTCCCTTTAGTTGATCACACCATACATATGGCATCATATTGACAAGACCTAGACTTGCTGACATGACAGTAAACATTTTGACAATACCGCTTAAACATCCAACCTTTCTCTTTCTGAGGAATCATTAAATATACACGCATACAACTGCAAACGATGCAAGCACCTCCTCAAAGACCTCCAGAACCGTGTCGGAGAGGTCGAGCCATTATCAGCTCCTACTGTAATCAAAAGTTATCGGAGTCAATCAGATAAAGAGCACTTACCCCATTCTAAAAACTCGGTGATATGTTTTTCTCGTTTCAGGGGTGAATTGGTGCACTCGTTGAATAAACAGATGAGAATATCCAGCAGCGTCTCCACGCTCAAAAAGCTCGACGTCTTCTGATGCCCATCCAGGAGCAGCTGCTCCAACTTCTTCAGACGCACCTTGGCAGACATCTTTCTATCTATCTATTTATTACCGCTTCTCCTTGGTGTAAACTCAACCACTTCACGGGGCCCAAGAAAGGGATTAACAGGCAGTCAGACCTGCGCCTGTCTCAATCTCAACGCGATACAAATGAATCCGGCCGAGGTGGAGCACTGAAGTCCAGACTCCCAACTTGCTAGCTAGCCATTCAGCTAGCTAGCTAGCAAAACAAGCCTAACATTTTGGGTCAGGTCGCTAAACGAGGCTTTAATCGGCTAATGGGGCGCTTTTCATCACCCTTCACTCTCCAGGCCCGGCGGCTTCCATCCGCTTGGCTAGCAGCTAACGTTAATCCCGATAAATCAAAGCTACCTCGGACTCTGAACGAACCGAGATTGTGAGCCTTCTATTCCGTCGAACCTCAGCCCGAGCGCGCGTCCATTCTCCAACAGAAATATCCCGAATATCTGTATCACTCATAAACAGCTCCAGGAAAGAGGACTTTGTGTCTTTATGAGAGAAATGTCCGCGTTAGCCGGTGTGTTTGAGCTGAATATGGCTGCAACTCCGCGTCCAGCTTCCTCTCGCTCCCAGTAAAGAATCCAGAGCCGGGACGCCGGAGCTCCACCCACCCGCACCGGAAACGCCATCCACCTGTGACGTCATCGCTTGAGTGACACATACCGGGAGCCGGCAAGCACTGACCTCATCGTTCCTTATGCTCCTCAGGATCTTCTTTTCTCTTCTCACTTCTCACATACACACGCTCTTCCACTGAAATCACTGTCTGCACTCTGGGTAGTGCACCGATACACTCACCAGTCACTTTATTAAGTACACCTATTCAGCTGCTCTTTAGCGCAAACATCTAATCAGCCAATCACATGGCGGCAGCTCAATCCATACAGTGGGGAAAATAAGTATTTGACACACTGCCGATTTTGCAAGTTTTCCCACCTACAAAGAATGGAGAGGTCTGTCATTTTTATCATGTAGGTACACCTCAACTAGTGGGCTGCACGGTGGCTCGATGAGTAGCATCGCTGTCTCATAGCAAGAAGGTCCTGGGTTCAATCCCAGGGTGGAGTGGCCTGGGTCCTTTCTGTGTGGAGTCTGCATGTCCTCCCCGTATCTGTGTGGGTTTACTCTGGGTACTCTGGTTTCCTGCCATAGTCCAAAGGCATGCATGTTAGGCATTGACTTGAGTATGTGAGTGACGTGTCTTGAGATAACTTTGTGTATGGATGTAACCTTGTGTGTGTTGCTGAACATGACCGCTGATAGTGATGTTAAATAAATGTAATTGAACGTAAACACTTCAACTGTGAGAGATAGAATCCAGAAAATCACACTGGATGATTTTTATATAATCAATTTGCATTTTATTGCATGAAATAAGTATTTGATACAACAGAAAAACAGAACTTAATATTTGGTACAAAAAACTTTGCTTGCAATTACAGAGGTCAGACGTTTCCTGTACTTCTTGACCAAGTTTGCACACACTGCAGCAGGGATTTTGGAACAGTCTTCCATACAGATCTTCTCCAGATCTTTCAAGTTTTGGGGCTTTTGCTGTGCAACATTGAGTTTCAACTTCCTCCAAAAATTTTCTATTGGGTTCAGGTCTAGAGACTGACTAGGCCAGGACGTTGATATGCTTCTTACAGAGCCACTCCTTAGTTGCCCTGGCTGTGCGTTTTGGGTCATTGTCATGTTGGAAGACCCAACCACGACCCATCTTCAATGCTCTTACCCATCCATCCTAACTTCAATACAGGTAATGAGTGCAGAAAAGGAGGGCTTCTTAAAGAAAAGCTAACAGGTCTGTGAGAGCCAGAATTCTTGCTGGTTGGTAGGTGATCAAATACTTATTTCATGCAATAAAATGCTAATTAATTACTTTAAAATCATACAATGTGATTATCTGGATTTTTTTAGATTCTGTCTCTCAAAGTTGAAGTGTACCTACGATAAAAATCACACATCTCTACATTCAAAACCTGCAAAATCGGTAGTGTATCAAATACTTATTTTTGACCGAAAGGTATTTTAACAATGTCTGTAACCCACGAGTGTTTGACTTGTACATTGTAAGACTTCCGACAATATAGGAATCTGACCTTAAATTAAAGTCAACTTATATTAAGAAATAAAAAAATTACAAACAGCTTAACCCAACTTACTATTGTAATGATCGGAATAATTTATTTAGTACTTAGAATTCTGATATATTATTAAAGATGTACAACTAAAACTACAATAAGATCCTATGGGACGCATTCTCCAATTTCTATTGTGAACACGTGCTTTGCCTATATGTTTGAGAATGCTGCCCTCTAATGGTAATTATTGCTCATGTCCCCGTATAATAAAGCCACACTTAACCATCCTGTTGTGTTCCAGACGATTATGGCTAGTTCGGAATTTTCATCATCCTATGCGGCGTGTCTTGTTGAGGGATTAAGTGATTTTACACTAAAGCAGGCGTTATTCTGCCATGTTTTAAATATTATGCAGATGTCCATTAATCTTCTTCTTCTTCTTTCCTGGCGCCTGTCCCGCCGGATGCGGGGTCCGCCCACCACTTTGATTCGACCGAGAATACTCCAGCCGACGCGTCGCTCCGTCCGTCGCCAGAGACCACACACAAACCAGGCCAATCCAGTGCAATCAATCAACCCAACATGCATGTCTTTGGATTGTGGGAGGAAACCGGAGTACCCGGAGTAAACCCATGCGGACACGGGGAGGACATGCAGACTCCACATACAGTGGGGCAAAAAAGTATTTAGCCAGTAAAACTCAGTACTTTGTAACATAACCTTTGTTGGCAATGACAGAGGTCAAGCGTTTACTGTAAGTCTTCACCAGGTTTGCACACACTGTAGCTGGTATTTTGGCCCATTCCTCCATGCAGATCTCCTCTAGAGCAGTGATGTTTTGGGGCTGTCGCTGGGCAACACGGACTTTCAACTCCCTCCACAAATGGGGTTGAGGTCTGGAGACTGGCTAAGCCACTCCAGGAACTTGAAATGCTTTTTACGGAGCCACTCCTTCATTGCCAGAGCAGTGTGTTTGGGATCATTGTCATGCTGGAAGACCCAGCCACGTTCCATCTTCAATGCTCTCACTGATGGAAGGAGGTTTTGGCTTAAAATCTCACGATACATGGCCCCATTCATTCTTCCCTTAACATGGATCAGTCGTCCTGTCCCCCTCGCAGAAAAACAGTCCCAAAGCATGATGTTTTTTTCCACCCCCATGCTTCTCAGTAGGTATGGTGGTTCTTGGGATGCAAACTCAGCATCCTTTTCCTCCAGTTGAGTTAAAATTAAACCAAAAAGTTCTATTTTGGTTTCATCTGACCACATGATTTTCTCCCAATCCTCTTCTGGATCATCCATATGCTCTCTGGCCAAACGTCAGATGGGCCTGGACATGTACTGGCTTAGGCAGGGGGCACGCCTGGCACTGCAGGATCTGAGTCCTTTCTCGGTGTAGTGTGGTGTTACTGATGGTAGCTTTTGTTACTTTGGGTCCCAGCTCTCTGCAGGGTCATTCATCAGGGTCCCTCTGTGTAGTTCTGGGATTTTTGCACACCGTTCTCATGATCATTTTGACCCCATGGGATGAGATCTTGCGTGGAGCCCCAGATCAAGGGAGATTATCAATGGTCTTGTATGTCTTACAGTTGCTCCCACAGTTGATTTATTCACAACAACCCGCTTGCTTGCCTATTATAGATTCACTCTACAATAAGGTCTACAATTTTCTTTCTTCTTGTGGGTGACCAAATACTTATTTTCCACCATGATTTACAATTAAATTCTTTTTAATCATAATGTGATTTCCTGGATTTTTTTCTCATTTTGTCTTTCATAGTTGAAGTGTACCTATGATGAAAATTACAGACCTCTCTCATCTTTCTAAGTAGAAGAGACCTTGCAAAATCAGTGGCTGACTAAATCCTTTTTTTCCCCACTGTATGTCCATGTGAAATTTTAGGTTTTCCTTTTTATTACATTTGCCAAAAATTCTAAAATTTTTGTTTTCACTTTGTCATTATGGGGTATTTACTGCAGACAAACTTGTTTTTATTTTAACACAAATCCGCAACATAAAAAATGTGAAAAAAGTGAAAGGTTTTGAAGACTTTCTGAATTTTGAGAACTCATTTTGAAACTTGAAGTTGGGGCACTGGAGTTTTTATATGTTTAATGAGAGTGCTTCTACAGCTTATTAATTACATGAATGTCTCTTCTGGAAAGAATGTTATTTTGTTTTGTCCATCAATGATTATGTGATGATGATTAGCTTTTCTAAATGTAGATTTTATAACATTTTTATCTCAAAGTTCTAACTGATCCCCAGTATCCATACCTCTGTCAGAACTATAGTAACCAGTCTGAACCTGCAAGCAAATGTGACGTTAGTTATAATGGACAAATCAGATTCGGTACAGTCGTTAAGGCTCTGGACATCTTGGCTCAAAATCTTGTGAAATGTCTTCAAATTCCAGCTCATCGAAGTTGCCAGTGTTGAGATGCTGGAATGCTGGGATGCTAATCTAAACATTGTAATTCTTGTTCTGCCAAGCTGCTAGTGTTGGGCCTTGGGATATATTATAAATGGATATAAAATCTGGATATTGGCATTTGCTAACCACTCTAAATATAAATACAGTGGGGCAAAAAAGTATTTAGTCAGTCACTGATTGTGCTAGTTCTCCGACTTAGAAAGATGAGAGAGGTCTGTAATTTTCATCATAGGTACACTTCAATTATGAAAGACAAAATGAGAAAAAAATCCAGGAAATCACATTGTAGGATTTTTAAAGAATTTAATTGTAAATCATGGTTCAAAATAAGTATTTGGTCACCCGCAAACAAGGAAGATTTCTGGCTCTCACAGACCTGTAACTCCTTCTTTAAGAAGCTCTTCTGTCCTCCACTCGTTACCTGTAATAATGGCACCTGTTTGACCTCGTTATCTGTATAAAAGACACCTGTCCACAGCCTCAAACAGTCAGACTCCAAACTCAACCATGGCCAAGACCAAAGAGCTGTCGAAGGACACCAGGAAGAAAACTGTACAACTGCAGCAGGCGGGGAAGAGTGAATCTACAATAGGCAAGCAGGTTGGTGTGAATAAATCAACTGTGGGAGGAACTGTAAGACCTACAAGACCACTGATAATCTCCCTCGATCTGGGGCTCCGCGCAAGATCTCGTCCCATGGGGTCAAAATGATCATGAGAATGGTGAGCAAGAATCCCAGAACTACACGGAGGGACCTGATGAATGACCTGCAGAGAGCTGGGACCAAAGTAAAAAGGCTACTATCAGTAACAAACTACGCCGAGAGGGACTCGGATCCTGCAGTGCCATTCGTGCCCCCCTGCTTAAGCCAGTACATGTCCAGGCCCGTCTGAAGTTTGCCAGAGAGCATATGGATGATCCAGGAGAGGATTGGAAGAAAATCATGTGGTCAGATGAAACCAAAATAGAACTTTTTGGTAAAAATTCAACTGGAGGAAGAAGAATTCTGAGTCACACCATACCTACTGTGAAGCATGGGGGTGGAAACATCATGCTTTGGGGCTGTTTTTCTGCAAGGGGGACAGGACGACTGATCCGTGTTAAGGAAAGAATGAACGAGGCCATGTATCGTGAGATTTTAGGCCAAAGCCTCCTTCCATAAGTGACAGCATTGAAGATGGAACGTGGCTGGGTGTTCCAGCCTGACAATGATCCCAAACACACTGCTCTGGCAACAAAGGAGTGGTTCCGTAAAAAACATTTCAAGGTCCTGGAGTGGCCTAGCTGGTCTCCAGACCTCAACCCCATTTGAAAATTTGTGGAGGGAGTTGAATGTCCGTGTTGCCCCAAAACATCACTGCTCTAGAGGAGATCTGCATGGAGGAATGGGCCAAAATACCAGCTACAGTGTGTGCAAATCCGGTGAAGACTTGGTTTGACCTCTGTCATTGCCAACAAAGGTTATGTTACAAAGTATTGAGTTGAACCAAATTTATTGACCAAATACTTATTTACCACCATAATTTACAATTAAATTATTTAAAAATCCTACAATGTGATTTCCTGGGGTTTTTTTCTCATTTTGTCTCTCATAGTTGAAGTGTACCTATGATGAAAATTACAGACCTCTCTCATCTTTAGAAGTCGGAGAACTTGCACAATCAGTGGCTGACTAAATACGTTTTTGCCCCACTGTACCTGATTTTAGAGATAACTGATTACAGTACAGCTTAGTCTCAGTGCTAGCACAGAAAAGGTTGGCTATAACACAATACTTTATTTACTGTGACTGTTTTTACCCATATTTGGATGCGCTGACGTGTTTAGAGTGTCACACAAGTGCAAACTCACATCCTCCTTGGTCCTAACTTCAGTGCTTTTTGTGGAGGGGAGGGAGCATATGATTTTGACACCTCAATTTATTCAAATGTTACACCTCAGCGTGAGCCCTTCTCCTCAACTCTAACCAAAGCTCAGCCATCTCTGTTTTGCAGTGATAAGGGTTTAAAGGTTTTACAAAATATTAAGGTCAGACAGCTTACTGTGTTGGTTGATATGAGGTGAATTCGCTGGTGTTTTTCTCATAGGATATTATTAGCTCAAAATATATAGTGAATTCTGGTGACTTGGACTATTGAAACTTGTGTAATTTAACTCTTTCAAATTATATACACAATGGACAAAAATAATCTCTTTCTGTTGTTAAAATAACACTATGCATGGTTGCTAAGTTGTACATACAGTATCACTGCCTTTATGTAGATTGGTAAGGAAAATGGCAATTAAAATGTTATTTACACTCACCGGTCACTTTATTAGGTACACCTCCTTGTTTCCACAGTCATTGTCCATTTTATCAGTTTCATTTACCATGCAGATGGACTTTGAAGTTCTGTAATGACATACTGTAGTTCATCTGTTTCTCTGTTGAGCTGAGCTGGTACAAGTGGATCAGACACAGCAGTGCTGCTGGAGTTTTAAAATGGTGTTCACTCACTGTCCATTTTATTAGACACTTTCACCTTATTGCTCCACCTTGTACTGTAGATGTAAAGTCAGTTTTTGGTTAGAGGACTATTTTTCAGATGCACTACAGTTTGTAATTGTAGAACTAAAAAGTGCTTCTGTATGGTAAGTGGAACTGAAAAACGGACAATGAGTGTAGAAACAAGGAGGTGTACCTAATAAGGCGATCTGTAAGTGTATGTAATGTAAAGTCCTGTAATGTCGATGTAATAAGTTCACTCTTAATGACAAGGTTGTGTCTATATGTTTTATTGCATATGGAGGTTGTGACATACAGATACACAAAAATGTAACATTAGTACTTAGAGTGGGGATCAAAGGTCTGAGAGCACTACTGAAAATGGTTCTATTTTACATTTTTTTCACACTTAATGCAATGTTTTTCATTACTACTATAACAACAAAGACACACCTCAAAGCTTTGCGACAACTACTTGAAGACCAAAGAAGATCAAGGAGTGCTGACTATTATAGACTTTCCTCCACTGTTATCTGACCTAATCCCCATCACATATTTATAGTACACTTGAAGATAGAGAAAGATAAGCCTTTGGTATCATCACAAGATGCTCTTTGGAATATTGTGATGTAATGATGGGATAACATGGATCATCATGTTTTGCACAAACTTGTTGAGTCCATGCCAACTCGAGTACACACAGTCATTACAGTAAAATACTACCAAATTCTACTAATAAATAATACTACTAATAAGTAATACTAATAAGTTCTCAAATGTATGTATTTTTCTAAGATTCTAATTGTTAAGCTGATTATATAATTTTTAATATTTTTGAGAGAAATGCAAAACAAACATTTTCACTAGGTTACGGTTTGCCATATAAAAGAAGTGACGAACCGTATTAACAAAAAATATAAATGGGTTGGGACCCTAGTGCAGTTAGCTGCAGCTGGTGATTAACTAAAAGAAAACTAAATAAATAAAAGGAAACAAAACCGAAGATATAATAAACAAATTAAACTAAAAGAAAATGCAAACGGCGCTACGGGTCCTAAGCCTGCGCAGTGCGCAGAAGCCCGACCGCGTTAGTGAGGCGACAGCGGGGGCGAGGCTGAGAAACGCCAGAGCAGCCCGACAAAAATAAAAGTAAAAAATAAACGAAGCTGCCCCTACCCTATCTAGGGCCCTAGATTACCTAGGCTGCCTCCTAGCAGCCCACTTCTGGCTGACGTCCCCAGAGGTACCGCTGACCCTAAAGAAATAAAATAATAAAGAAAAAAAAGAACTTGCCAAGGGGACCGTCGTCTGACTGCCGGCAGCGTGAGCGCATGCGTGCATCATGAAGTACAATGCAGCGACGAGCCCCGAAGGTGTGCTTATAAGGGCTCACCCGCAGGTGTCGCCACTAAACCATAATAAGCCCGCGAAGGGCTGACGCACGCGCGATCGCGCTGCTGCAGCTCACGCCACCAAACCGGGATAACTCCTGGCCATTAGCGGCTAAAGAGTGATTCCTGACACACTAGTGATCTCTTTGACTTTTGGCCCCATTGTAAGTACAGTATAGTATTTTAATGCATCATATTGTATGTTTGTAAGCAATGCTATCATTGTGTGTGTAATTTATAATAGCCTATTTTTATATCAATAACCATTCATTCATTTTCAAATCACCTATCCAGGGTAGCAAGGAGCTTGAGCCTTACCAGCAGGGCATATGCACATGCGCTCTCTCTCTCTCTCTCTCTCTCTCTCTCTCTCTCTCTCTCTCTCTCTCTCACTTACACTGGGACACATCAGGAATATCAGCTGACCTAACGGATGCCTTTTTAATGTGGGTGGAAACCAAATACCTGAGGAAACTCACAAGAGATACAGGGAGAACTTGAAAACTCCACACAGATGGAGGCCAGGAATCAAATTAGGGATCTCTGAAGCTGTGAGGCGACAGAGCTAACCACTAACGTAAATGTGACATGCAAAAATACAGCTCCACCACATTATTCACAAATAACCAAAAGTCCTTTTGAACATAATGTGACATTTTTATGTAAAACAGAAGTAAAAAATATCTTGACATTGACAGGATAGTGTGTGGTGCTGGTATAAATATGTCAGGTATAGCTGAGGTTTTAAAGCGCTTTGGATAATCCATCAGGATGATTTTAAGCTGGCAGCAATGTGGCATGCCACTGCTCCAGTGTTTGAGTCACTGCCCGTGGCCACTGGCTGTATGGAGTCTGAATTTTCTTCCTGTGTCTGGGTGGGATTTCTCCGGGTATTCCAGTTGCTACCCACATCCCAAAGACATTAGTTAGGTCTATCAGTGTCTCTAAAGTGATCCTGTGTGTTTGCACCTGTTCCCTGCGATGGACTGGTGCCCTGTCTTGGGTGGGTTCTAGCCTTGTATTCTGTGCTTCCGATGAGGTCTTGCCAACCGTTCGAACCTGAGCTGGAGTAAGCATGAAGCTGGTATGGAACATAAACTGTATACGCAAATGGACTAGATGACGGCGGGTGAAAAGTGAAGCCACTCCATGTCTGATGCCCTAGTAAATACAGTCTACGGTATGGAAACAGAGCGTGATTTTAAACGTCGGTGTTGTTTCTGTGCACCAGAGGGCGCAATATACCTGAACAATGTGGCCGTTGCTATTCAAATTGGGATCAAATTAGCTGGAAAATGGCATGCTCCTGTCAGCAATAGCATTCACATAAGTCAAGTAGTACTTCAGTTTAAAACGTGTTCTATAACAATTTCTATAATCATTTGACAAGGAAAAAACCCAGTTGATGTAAAGGGCAAATATCCCACCTGTAGCGTTAGTCACATCAGCAGTGGCTTGAGTTATTTTCCACAAGTAAATGAATGTGCTTTTCGTTGAAATCATGCTCTTTCTCCTAATGAATCTAATCATCATAAAAAGCTATTTCCACTGACCTGCTTTCCTTTCCAAATTGTGCAATCAGCTTACCAGAGTCATCATTTTCTAATAGAGATGGTAATCTCTCCCATCTCCAGTAAACAGTGCATCTGAACACAGAACAAGCCTGCCTGCCCCATCTTCCTTGCATACTTTAGAAATCAAATAACACAGAATCATGAATGTGGCCTTATCTGATGATATTTATAGGTCGTTGTCCGTTTTGGGGGTTAAACTCATTTGGATTTTCTGCACCATCTCAGTGGGATCATTTCTTCCATCACTCAGCAGTTCAGATTTAGTACTTCCATTCTCAGACACTGCAGTCATAAACCATTCAACATATGGCTATCCCTATAAGGTCTATTTTTTACCTGCCATTAAATGGTTTTCCTTTCCAAAAGCTGGAAAGAGGTCTAGGGTATTAGGAAATAACTAACTACATGAAGGTTAGCTGGCCCTCATAAGAAGCAAACCTGCTTATTTAAAAAGCACCTGGTGAATAAACTAATTTTCAAAGTATAGCAAAGAAGCCGCTGGTACTCTGTCTTATGTGTCAAAAACAGATGACAAAGTGTTGACGAGCAACACCAAGCTCCTTATACTGTAATTTTCTGATATTTTCATGTTAAAATATCATAAACATGACCAAATAAGCAATGACGAATCTGTAGTTTCCGCTCTTTGTCTTTGTCTCTTGCAAATATCAATAATGTCATGCCCAGGTTTTGCTACAAGGCTACCCTTCTTATGTACCCTTCTTCATGCATGTCATGATTTTTCATGCATTTAGCATTATAGGTTGTCTGTTTGTGTATTGGATGGCTTAAACAGTGTTATGTTAGTGTTGCACAAATATCAACCATTCACCTCCGACAAGATTGAGGAGGCTTATTCACATTCATCCCTGATATAAAAAAGCCACAGCAAAGACCAAGACACTGGTATGCTGGTCAACCAGCTCTACCAGCAAGACAACTCAAGTTCACCAGCTAAACCATCACCAGACTGTTACTAACCAGTATAAACCAACTTATACCAATATAGAACATGGAACTCATATGGTCTTGCTAATTGACCAGCATTCAAAACACAACATATTCTGGTCGTCTTTTTTTTTTTTTAGTAGGGATTTTTGGAAATTCAGTGGACAAAGCTATCAACATGCATGCAGTACTTATCTAATGCTATTAAATCAGCAAATAGCTCAGTCATTTTAAACAAAAGAGCCACACATCTTAGTCTGAGTACCACTCATCTTAAGGTGTTTCTGCTAATGACTTTTCCATTTCATGTTTCATTTCTGTTTCTTCCACTTAGACCACTTTGATTTTACTGGGAACCTAAATGCGGAAAATGGCATTTCAGCCTGATCATTACATCTCCCTAAGTATAACATAGAGAATCCACAGCCAAGCTAAAATGACATTACCAGCTAGTGTTTAAAGATTTACAAGCTCAGGGTTCTGTTTGTGTCAACACACCTTTCTTAGCAGAGACTTTGGGAAAATGTACTTGCTGACAGCAGATGGAATTTCCCTTTGGAAGCTGGGAGGTGAGATGATCACCGCCACAGACTTTCTGGCTAGTTACTCTCTATGACACTAAAGCTGTATCAGCGGGAACAGGAGCTGCTGACAGCATGACCCTGAACCTGACTTTTCACCTCCTGACCTGGTTTCCACTGTGTGTGATCGTACCGTGTAATGTGAGAGGCATGTGTGTTCAGGAGCTGGTTACACGTCTGTTGTATGATCAATAGGCAATTCAGGAGAAACTGGCCTTCCTTATTGTTCATGGCTTTTCTGGACAGGCTTGTGTTGGTCTTATTCTGAAAACACAACGTATTCTAAACACCAAGTTGACATTGTATATTACATACAAGTAGATTAAATGCACATTAGTGTAATATTACATAATGGACCCTCCTCCCAACCCCAATGCCATATATAGATTAAACTATCTGTCTATATACTCAATATAGTTTCTTGACACTTCACAAAATGTTGATATGTTTCGAACATGTACAATTACTTTGTACAAGTACAAAGTTAAATATTCTTGGAAAGTTTTACATCATATGCACCCTCGTAGAGATGGTCAGTGGTGTAGCTGTCCCATCCTCCTATTACTAGATAAGAGAAGTTCACTTGACTTAATAAGATCAGCGTTTCACAGTCACTAGCCTTACCTGGCAACCGGCATGTCTCATCCGCAGTAACGTGATCAATAATAGTCTATTAAGTATTCATATCCGATTTAATTAAAAATGGAGGACTGAGAATAAATCGTCCTCGCACAGCTAAATCTACAGTGTCAAATTAACTCTCGCAATGTTCATTTGTGTCCAAATGAACTTTAACAAGCACCGAGCAAGTTAAAGCAACACTGTTAATTTAACACTTTCACACTGTATGTAGTATATGGTTACCAAGAGAGGTAATACATTAAAATGTTAATTACATTTTTTATACAGCAAAGATACAGAGAGAAGAAGCCAGTCTTGGAAGAAGTGTCTATGTAATGAGTTACTGTTGTTTTCATACAACATATCATGGTTGTCAAATCATGAAATATGCTGGAATCCATAATTCTATAACCAGGTTGTCTTAGATTATATTATTGTGTTGACATAATAATTGTCACACCAGGGCACCCCTGGTCTGCTTGCGCTACCACAGACAGAGCATCTGTGACCCAAGGAACTGTGAAACACAAAAGATGGAAGAATCCTGGTGAGATGGAACCCAGACAAAGACAGAGAGACAGACAGAACCGATCGAGACACAGAGGCAAGACTCCTCCCCAGGCCTGCACCCTGGAAGACATACCTCAACTTTCCAGAAGAGGATACAAACCAGAGAAGCCAGCATTAGAAGCCAGTATACTACCAACTTCTGAGTCCCATTCATCTGTTTTCTCCTCGCCAGGGGGCTTCCATCATTGCCAGGGGAGTTCCTAGGGTCACAAAAATGTGACAATAATGGTGGAGACAGGTGTGCCAATTCAAATTTTGTACAATTTTCCTGTCTCCTGACCAGTTTTAGTATATTTAAGCGATAGAACATTAGAGGGAGTGTGTTAGCGTGAATAACATCACAGCTGTGATGTTATCACAAATATCATCATATTGAGAACGCTTCTCAGCAAACCTTACTGTAAGGTCGAAATTAACTTGTATAATATATAATAGTACTTATATATAGTAATCTGCACTTTTTTTGCCTTAGGCTTCATCATTTGAGGCTTAAGATTATTGTGTGCAATAGAATTAAAATTTCATTAAAATTATTATGTGATAATGGGGTCCGGGCTATTTACACTCATGTAAAATACTCTGCTGCTAAACTATTGAGAATCCCTGAGCTGTTGTTTTCCACCTGACCTGGTCATTCAGGTATCCCTTATCAGAAATTGGATCTTGACTCTCAGACTTGCAACCTGAGTTGCTAATCTACTTACTCATGGCTCATCTTAGACTCAGATGAACTTGTGAACATCTCTGCTCAACAGCGTTCATAAAACAGTTCACATAACATGCATATTGCAAATAGCTGAGTTTTTTTGTCATCAAGTGAATTGGTTTCTTGAATTGATCTGAATACTAAAACTTTACAGGGTTGGGGAAGTGAAGGGGCCAGCGTTTAGCAGTTTTCCCAAGTCTGACACAACTAAATCAGAAAGACTATGGATGAAATGTGATGTCTTCAGCAAAGGGGCAAAACAATTGTTCACTACCATCAAGCTTCATTAGCATGTCTTCATTAGCACAATAGCTAATTTAGCTGAAGTTGTCACCTAAAGTTTAGTAGCTTTTAGTAGAGTGTAGTGGGTTCTTCATGCTGAATGTTTTTTGTCATGCCTAAGATTCAAAGACCCAATTGAACTGGCAGGAAAGTGTCGTGTTAGAATTTCAGTCTCTCTACACTTCGGAATATTATCCAGTTTCTCCTATCTATACTCACTACAAAACCAGTCTGGGGAAGAAGTCACGAAGGTCTCAAGTCTTGGACAGTCAAGGTCCCAAAGTTCACTACAAGTGAATCTTAAGTCAAGTCCAATCAAACACAGGCAAGTCAAAGCATCCCATGTTATAAACTGCAAGTCCTACTGAAGTCACCAAAGTGTTTTGTTTATTGCATTCATCAGCGACACACACCCCCCCCCCCAAAAATGTTACATCGAGACTAGTATACTAGTATAGCATATATATATATACTCAAGTCAATTTAGCAAAATCAATTAAACCTCACCAACACATCTTTGGACTGTGGGAAGAAAACCAGAGTAAACCAAGTAGAGGACATGTAGACTCCATACAGAACAGGAACCCAGGCCACTCCAACCTGGGATTGAACCAAGACTGTTTTGCTGTGAGGTGGCGCGACCCACCAAGCCACAAAATGCCAAATCGTATGTGTAGTAGTTTGCACAGCCAAACTAAACAGGTTAACAAAGAAGATTCAAGCCATATATTGGCATAGCTACCAAGACAGTTTTGTGGACAAAAGCAGCTAGAAAAAATATCAACAATATAAAAAATATGTTGGAGCGAACTCTGTTTTCCATTAGCTAAGTGTTCATCATAAGATGGCGATCTAGGTAATTATATAACTTTATTAAATAAACTATCTAAGCACGACTTATCGTTTTTCTTTAACCTCAAATGTCAACAAAGTTCATGTTGTTGCATTCCATTCTGTATATTCAACATACATGTTGACAGTTCTTTTTTTTTTGTCACTGACAGCATAGTCTTAATAGATGAATAGGATTCTTTTTTGGCAGTGTAGCCTTGCACAACCTTAAACGCTGGCACCCCCCAAAGTCTACTTGCTGGACTGCAGATTTCCTTTGCTGCTAGGTTACAGCAAACACAAGGCTGAGCAGCTCAGCACCCTAGTATTGTTACAGTGATTTACAGCACCACGCAAAGAAATACAAAAGGCTCAGTTGCATAATCAATATCATTGTTACAAAAAATTAATCTTGTGGCTCTCGTCTTTTCGAGTCTAAAACCACAATTCCGTTCCACTGTGGTAGCCTAGTGGGGACTGTGGTAGCCTAGGGTGTGTAACCTAGTGGTTAAGGTACTGGACTCTGAACAGAAGGTCTAGGATTCCAATCCCCACCCTGCCAAGCGCCCTGTTGGCTACTTGAGCAAGATCTTAACCCACAATTGTTGGATGGTAAGGATAGTATCAATGGAAGTCGCCCTGGATAAACGCGTCTGCTAAATGCTGTAAAATGTAAGTCCAGGTCCACGGAGGGCAAGTCTTTTTTGAATAGCGAAGTCCTCCAAATTCGGGACAAGGTCGCACTCGAGTTCAAGTCATGAGATTCGAGTCCAGACCTCTGCTCAAGCCTGTGCAAACTGATTCAGGACAAAACAACATGTCTAATTAATTTTCAGTCTATACAAGTTTTTTAAACATCACTGCATTGCTACATGCCATAGGTTAAGGGTCTTGCATCAAGGGATCAACAGCCAGTTTGTAGTGTAAGAACCTGGACCTTCTTGTCACCTAGACCTGTACACACTTATTTAACATTAAAACCTTTCTCTTTTCTTCATTCCTTGAATATTAGGTATATTCTTCCTGTGTGTTATTAATCTTAAAATCCTAACATACTTTATAGACTGGCTAGAAGGCTAATATGCAAACATGTGGAAATGCCTATGAAAGGGAATACAACGGAACCTTAGCATTCTGGATAAGGGGTATGAAAACACCATATTAATCATTTAAAAACTGGTGATGTGGAGCAGTGAGGAGCAGAGAAAGATCATTCTAATACATGCTAATTACATTGCCCGTTTGCGCCTGGTTCCTCAAGGTTGTACCTCATGTTCTCAAGTTTTTCCCACTCTGGCTTCTAATTTCTAGACTTCTGTAAAGCTGCTTTTGGACTTTTGTATAAGGGCTATATAAATGCATCGAACTCGGAAAAAATGATAATGCTTCCCATTAATGCTTATCAGGCTCAGGCTTCTTTTGTAGTGCAACTGTCTCTTACATCATACGCGCTCGCGCAAGCGCACGCGCCGCTCACACGCCCCGCACACACACAGCGCGCGCTTTCTCAGACAGTCGGAGTATAACGCGAAACTGGCTCGCGGTCCGCGTTTTCTGATGCGTCGTTTACCACACAGTTTTACCTACAGGAGAAAAAACAAAAGATAAACTTCTACTACAGTTTCTCCAGACTTGACATAAAGCAACAAAACAGGAGTAGAGAAAGCGATCATTATTTACTGCAGCACACAGGTAAGACATTTCTAACAGAAAATGCAGGATTGCAGTGATCGGCCCAGCTTGGGAACGGATATTCTGCCAGTACTTTCTACTCCACATCTACTATTAAAATATGAAGAATGTTAATTAATTTCTGATATTTAAGACACGTGCTGCATTCCACTTCACTATCAGTCTGCATATGATCAAAGCATTTGGAGTGGATAGCTAATACTCTGTAATATGTATTTCTGATATTGAAGACAGACTTCACTTCTTAACAGACTGCATAAGAACAAACCATTTGACACAAGAGTGCTGATGAATTGCTGATGAACATCTGACTTATAAGAATAGAAAGAACAGGCATTTATTTGTAATATTTTAGACTCAGTCTCCTTTCTGCTTCTCAGAGGACTGCATATGATCAAACCATCAATATAGAAATTTGAATGAAACGTTGGAATACAAACAGTACTGTGCAAAAGACTTAGTCCACCATTAGATTTGTTATTTTAGCGATGATATAATGACCATATATAACATATTGTCGACCATTGGACCCAAAAACTTGGATTGGTCACTCCGTAATACTCTTTTCCACTGATCTTCATTCCAATCTTTGTGAGGTTTAGCATCTTAGGCTTTTCACCATGTTCGACTTCCGAAAAGCTGGTTTCTTGGTTGCTACCCTTTCAAAAAGACCTTTTCTGATCAAGCTTCTTCAGACCATCAAAGGGATAACTTGGCATCCTGATGAAGCTCCCAAATGCTGCTGTTGCTCAAGTGAAAAGAGAAGTCACACTAAATACTTGCTGCTGTAGCCTATTGAAGCTGGGTTTTTTTTCAGTTTTTTTTTTCAGAGTTATTTTAATACTGCACACAAATTTCCTGTATATTCTGGTTGTATTCCAATAAAAAGACTGAGAAATAATTATACATGGTCATTATACCATTGCTACAACAATGGTATATCTAATCTAATGGTGTCCTAAGACTTTCGTACAGTACTTTACATTTCAGAATTCATTAGTATTTGATATGCTCCCTTTATTTGCTGTAATGACAACGTGTACTGTGCAAAAGATTTCACAAAATTCCAAAGAGCATTTTGTGATGTTACTGAATGCTTGGCTTTGTCTGTCTTCAAGGCCCCCCATAAATGCTTGATGGGTTTTAAGTTAGGGGGATTTACCAAATACTAATCTTTTCTTACGTTTAGGTACTTTTTAAGGAATCGACTTCTCACTCTTATCATTATGCTGATTACAGTGGAACCTCGGAATTCGAACTTAATTGGTTCCAGAAGGCATTCGAACTCCGATTTGTTCGAAGTTTCCCCATATGAAGTAATTTATATAGGATTAATCAATTCCCGACCCCCAAGTGATTGTTTTTTACTTCTCTGTTTGTATGTAATTAACTATTAAAAGCATGAATAAAGCAAATGAATATAATACAATAATAATAATAATCAATGAATAGTAAAAGAAGAAGTGAAAGAAGTTAAACTTCATAGCCACTGAGGTGAACACAGTTTTGGCATGTCTTAACACTGGGACAGCTGCACTGAGACTGAGGGAGTGCCTTCACACCGGTATACTGATATAATATACATATACATAATGTAATAACACATTAGTAAAATAATATACATAATATACCTATGAGTGAGTCCTAGATCTCCTTCTTCTTTTGGGTTTTATGGTGATTGGCATACCATATTGGTGCATGATCACCACTGACTGGATTGGATTACATGCGTTGTCTGTGGAAGATCGCACCATTTAGTGTTCTATTTAGGATGCCCATGTTTGAAGTTGAAATTTTTGTTTGAATTGGGGGGAAAAAAATGTTAGCTTACCGTTCCATGTCTGGATTGTTTGAGTGTAGAGGCGTTTGAATTCTGAGGTCCCACTGTATATGATTTGTAATAGTGCTGGGCCATATATGACCTCAAATCCGTATCACGTTTAACTAAACATTTTACCTTGATTATGATTAATGAACAGTTTATTTGTTTTAGTTGTTGTTGGTTCTGCCCTCATAGTTCACTTACAAAGTTTGTATTGTGAACATGCTCAACTATTATAACTGGGATATTTTTTCTAATGTAAGAGTGCATATCATTGTGATTTCAAACTAACTGAAGGAAACACAGAGATTAACTATTTATGGGTATTTATTGGATATTTCAACTAACTGAAATCCTTTGTAATGTAGTAGGATGTGGCATCAGTTATTTCTTTCCATTTGTAAACACACCGTGATGAACGTATTAAGAGAAAAAATCGACATGGGCAAGATTACGTCGGTTAATGGTTCTGAATGTCGGCTTTGATTAATTTTCCATTATTTGCCCAGCCCTAATTTGGAATGAAAGACGTGATATTAAATTTGTGGAAAATGATAACACCCCCACTGTATATACAATCTTATAATAAAGTAAAAAGTATGGCTAAAGTGAGCCAAAGGCTTTTTTTACTATTTGTAGAGTGCATTGTTATGATCTTTAATTAGCGTAGTGAATTAAATTGTTTTAAGCACAGTGATTTATCATAGCACCTGTCACTACTGATAGTATTTACAGTGTAACCTCTAATTCCTGAACCCTTGATTCATTACAGATGCCTTCTACAGCTTCATCAGTTGACTT
>JAJAGP010004052.1:0-57899 GCA_025084515.1 Ancistrus triradiatus | reverse complement strand
AAACTGGACACTGCTGGACTGCCAGTGTTTTATAGGGGTCTTTTTAAAATATGGAATCTTTTTATTGTGCATAGAGAGAGCTGCCCCTCTCTTTACTGGGTTTTAGAGGAACCTTTAGGAACCTAGAGGATCCTAGGTGCTCGTTTAGATATTACTGGTCCAAATTTTAACGCGTTGTCCAGGACCATGTTATCAGCGGGGATCACTAAGCTTCAGCACCTGGTTGGACTTGTTGGTCCTGAGCTTGGTAATGCTCAAAACCTGGCAGCACGTCTAGGAATAAGGTCCCTTCGCGTAGTGATCCAGTTCCTGCACAGGTGGAGGTCTGCACTCACACCTGAGGAGCTGTTGCTGAGCTGTCCTGAAGAACCATGCTGCAGGGGCTATTGAGCCTGATGAGGGTGACCCTTTTCCTAATTGTACCATCTCCCCGGTCATGGCAGACTGTGAGGGCGTGCTGCTGGAATGTAATGGAGAAACTGAAATTAAGTTGACCTCAGCTAATGGTAAGACATTATACAAGGCTTGTGTTAAGGTCCTCAATAAGAAGAAGCTGGACAGGAGGGTGGACACTCCTTGGCGGAGGGAGCTCGGGATGGCTGACACTAAGCCAGAGTGGAGGGCCTTATACAAACCACCGTTACCTAAAAAGGTTGCTGATCTGCAGTGGCGAATCCTTCATGGCATTGTCTCTGTGAATTGTTTTATTTCCATTTTAAATCCCGAGGTTTCTCACAAGTGTCCATTCTGTTTTCAAAGAGAGATGGTGTTTTATGCTTTTATGCACTGGTTTAGATTATGCTCTCTTTTTGACCTTTTACGGAATGTTTTTACCAATTTTGATGTTCCTTTTACACCTCAGGATTTTATCCTTGGTTTTAAATATGTCAGAAACCAAAGGTTTAAGTGTCAGCTGGTCAATTTTATTCTTGGCAAAGCAAAAATGGCAATTTACACCAGCAGAAAGAATAAAACAACACACAACATAGACCAAGAGGTTGCTGTCGTCTTCTCCAAACTGGTCAAAGCCAGAGTGAAGATAGATTTTATTTTTTATAAAAGTATGCATGACCTGGACTCTTTTAAGGTGGTGTGGTGTGATGGAGATGTGGTGTGCTCGGTGGAAGAAGGTGAACTTTTTTTTGCACCTGAGCTTATATGAGAAGTATGCCTGCTTGCTTTTATTATCATCTTTTTATTTACTTATTTATTTTTTTATTGAAATATTTTGTTAATAAAATGTACATTTTACTGAGATATAATAAGCCCTCAAAGCATTTCACTGTAAAACACAATTCATTTATCTTTTTATTTTTTGTATGTTATGTGTGTGATTTTAAAAGTGTGATTTTATCTTGTTTTTAACAGGGACTTTGAGCTCAAGAGAGGTGGCTGCATATGCAGGAGGAGGAATCAACATCAAGTGCAGATATGATCATAAATACTCAAACAATATCAAATCTTTCTGTAGTACTGGATCAAATAATCGGTGCTTAGACGAAATAAAACCAGAACCAAACAGTGAATGGAAACATGATGGCAGATGGTCAGTTCATGATAACAGTAGTGCAGGATTCTTCAGTGTGATTATCAGGGAGCTGCTTACAGAGGATACTGGATCATACAGGTGTGCTGTTTCTGTATCTGACCAAATAGAGACCTACACTTACATGCAGCTGAATGTAAGAAAGGGTGAGTAACTCTTCATATGTGGTTTACCCAAAATAATAAAACATTACAAAAAGAAAATTAAATTCCCGTAGTTTTTCGTAAACAAATATAAGCTTTTTCTTAGGTCAAATTCCATTCTTGATTAATCTGAATTTTAAATGCTGCTACACCATGTTTGTGTTTACAATACAAAGTCCAATAGTAGCTGCAGCAACACAATTCAACTAACATTTTGTTCACTTCAGTGTCAGAGAATAATTTTAAAGTAACGTACTGCAGCTCTGCACACACCCTTCCACAGACACGCACTTCCTGAGCAGTTTGCAACACTCTTTACGATAAGCTAGAAAGAGGAACTGGAGAAAATTACAAAACGTCCTGCTTAAGCAGCAGATGAAGAAAGGACACAGCCAGAAACATTCTCATACATACCAACAGTTTATTTGGTTTAATTTGACATTGTTAAGGTTCGCCTTGGGTCGCGTTTCCGTTTCATATTTTCCCCTTTTCGCGTTTTCACCCCCCGGTCCCTTAGTTCGCATGCCTTTGTTTACATTTTCACTGAGTGTGGCATGTGGTTTGTGTGTGTGCTTCCTCCACAGCAATAGATTGGCTTGAAACCCGACTTTGGGTGGCTCATCACTTGTTCCTGACATTGCTTTAAAAGATCGACTCAGAGAACGAGGAGTCGCCAGATCATCTTGCCATGCACCTGGTATATTGTTGTGCCCGTTAGCACTAGCCTAGCATTAGCATTGTGCTACCTAGCTTCGATTATTTTTTGGACCACAGCCCTTGTTCTAGCGGAACTACGTGCCGGCTCCCATCACTCACTCCGAGCCTAAGATGGGGACCTGACAAAGTGCCGAGGGTTCCTGT
The DNA here is from genome assembly GCA_025084515.1 of Ancistrus triradiatus. Classification (NCBI taxonomy): domain Eukaryota; kingdom Metazoa; phylum Chordata; class Actinopteri; order Siluriformes; family Loricariidae; genus Ancistrus; species Ancistrus triradiatus. The sequence continues at coordinate 55,349 of JAJAGP010004052.1, read as the reverse complement.
TGCAGTGTGAACTGGTCTTTCAACAACATCCGGTGGCCTACTCCTCAGATGTTGGTAAGGTCACTTATATTTTTGGCCTCCTTCCGGGCAGGGCCTTGATATGGGTTGAGGCCACCATGTCTCAGGTTTGCTGAGAGGCTGTTCCTTCATTGATTCAGGGTGATGTTTGACCACCCTAGCCATGGGTTTGCCAGGACTCCCGCTAGGTAGCCGATTACGTTGTCAAGTTCTGGTCATTGGCTGCTGACTCCAGATTGAATGTCCCTGTGCTACGCTAGGCATTTCGTAATGGGCTGTCTGAGCACCTCAAGGACAAATTGGCAGCCCGTGATCAGCCCGCAGACCTTCAGACCCTGGTTGAGCTGGCGGTCCCGTGTACCCAGTCCAGACGCACTGTGACGGTGTCCATGTTTCCTTCAGCCCTGGCTTCCAGCCCCTCCGAGGAACCCGAGCATATGCAACTGGGATGCACCTGAGTCATCCCAGCCGAACACGATTGGTGCAGAGAAGGAGGGCTCTGCATCTACTATGGACTGCCGGGACACTTCCTTCGCTCCTGTCTTGTATTCCCTAAGGGGACTGACTCCCCCCTGTGTATGGGGTTCTGTGCTGGCTCCACCTCCGGTCCCGGCCATCTCTTCCTGAGACCGTTGTCGCTATGCAGGCCCTCATTGACTCCAAGGTGGAGGAAAACCTGCTGGATCGGGACCTCGCCACCCAGTTGGGCCTCCCGCTGGCTGCCCAGGAGGCACCCCGGTGGGCCTACGCCCTGGACGGAAAACTTCTTTTGCAGATCACTCACCGCACCTTCCTGGTCACTCTGGCTGTGTCTGGTAACCACCAGGAGGAGATCTCACTCTGTATCTTCTGCTTGCCCAAGATTACTCTTGTCCTCGAACATCCCTGGCTGGCTCTGCACAACCCCGCCATCGATTGGATGAGGGGACTCCCTCATAGACTCCCTCCGCACCGCCCCTACAACTGTGCAGTCAACTTGCTCCACGAGAGAAGCACCATGGAGGATTACATCTCTGAGTGCCTGACCTCTGGGCTCATCCGTCCCTCCACGGCACCCTTAGGGGCTGGGGTTTTGTTTGTCGCTAAGAAGGAAGGGTTTCTCATCCCATATATCGACTACTGAGGCTTGAACACCGTCATAAAACGCAACAGGTACCACTTACCTTTAATTTCATCAGCCTACGACCTCCTCCAATGGGCCACCATTTTTACTAAACTAGATCTTTGCAATGCCTACCATCTCATGGGAATTGACTGCCTTTAATACACCTCTAGGACATTTCGTGTATCAGGTAATGCCCTTCAGCCTGTCCAATACCCCAGCTGTTTTCCAGGTCCTTATAAATGACATCCTATGGGATTACCTGAACCATTTTACATTTGTATACTTGGATGATGTTTTGATTTTTAGGTAGAAAGAGGCACTGGACGAGGAACCCTTTCCTGGAGGAGGCCCTCCGGATAGCAGGCATGTTCCCACCTCAGTCAGGCCCACCGTCCTCCAATGGGCGGACATCTCCAAGTTCACCTGTCACCCAGGAGCACGGCACATGCTAACCCTGCTCCGCATTTGTACTTCTGATGGCCCACTATGTACAATGATGTCAAGGAATATGTGGCAGCCTGCACCACCTGCGCCCGGAGCAAGTCATCCCACCAACCACTGGCTGGTTTCCTGCATCCTCTCCCTGTCCCTAGGCATCCCTGGTCCCATATTGTGGTCGACTTCATCACAGGACTTCTGGAGTCGAACCACAAGTCAGGTGATTCTAACCATCATCGACAGGTTTTCCATGCAGTCCACTTAGTGGCCTTACCCAAGCTCCCTATGGCTCTGGAAACAGCCAAAGTCCTATTCAACCAGGTATTCAAGATTCACGTCATCCCCACGGACATCGTGTCAGTCCAGCGACCCCAATTCACATCCCAAGTCTGGAAGGTGTTCTGCAAGAACATTGGCGCCTCCGCCAGCCTCACCTCAGGATTCCATCCGTAGTCAAACAGACAGGTCAAGAGGGCTAATCAGGAGATCGAAGCCACTCTGCGCTGCTTGTCTGCCTGAGATCCCAAAAATTTAGTTCCCACCTGGGCTGGGCTGGACACCCTTGTGAATGCCGCCACTGTTTGAGACCCCCCTGGGTTACCTCCCACCTCTCTTCACTGACCTGGAGGTCGACGTGGCAGTCCAGTCTGTCCACCACCACCTGCGCTGATGACAAAAGACCTGGAAGACAGTCACGTCGGCACTCTTGAAGGCCCGTGGTGAGACCCAGTGCTCTGCCAACCCCTGTCAGAGGCCTGCACCCACCTACACCCTGGGCAGTCTGTTTGGCTCTCGGCACAGGATATTCCCCTCCGTGTGGAGTCCAGGAAGCTAGCGCCCCAGTTCATTGGTCCCTTCACTGTCGATCCGGTAATCACCTCAACTTCCGTCCATCTCAAACTCCCCAACACATGCGCATTCACCCCACATTCCACGTTTCCCAAATTAAGCCAGTGACCTCTCAGACATGAGCCCTCTTGCCGAGCCTCCACCACCCACTCGGGTCATTGATGGCGGTCTACAGACTGCTAAATGTCTGGCGCCGTGGCCGGGGCTTCCAGTACCTGGTCGACTGGGAGGGTTATGGTCCTGAGCAGAGAACGAGGAGTCGAGAGTCACTTGCCACGCACCTGGTATCTTGTTGCGCCCGTTAACACTAACCTAGCATTAGCATTGCACTACCTAGCTCCGTTTATTTCTGTTCGGCCCTCGTACCTTCAGCCTGGAGTATTACCCTTTCCTTCTGTTTCAGTTTTGGAAGACCCGCTGTTCATCCCGTTCAACTCACCAATCCTGGTTCACCTCCCAAGAATCCATCTCCGCTGTCAGGAAGCCACACACTCGTCATTGCCGCACACACCTTGGTTTACCACCTCTTCCTGGTGCTGCTTTCCTGGACTCTCGCTTGCATTCACCTGGTTTTGCTTTTGTTATCGTTATGGCTTATGTTTAGTAATTTCGATAATAAATACTATGTTTTCTTAAGTCGTGTTTGGCTGCCTATCTGCATCTTGGGTTCCATTCCATGCTATTTTATTAGGGTTGCTATGCAATCCCTAACAGACATACTTTTATAATAACTATAATTTGTCAAATAATAGCCATACCAGCTAATTATTTTTGCCACTTTGATAGAAGGGAGGTGGGAGAGCCGTAAGACCAGCTTCTTTCAAAAGGGTGTTTGTGGGAGGTTTCTCCAGTTAATATAACATGTAGGAGTCTGAACATTGGATGTAGTGAAATGGATCAAAAGCCACACATCATGTCAATTGCTGTAAATCGCAGGAGATAGCAAATACGGATGTTACTTTCTTTAGGCACTTATTAATTTTACGTAATTTGGGTGTCCAGATAAATATGTAAAATTTAAAACTGTCCAGTTAGGTGAGTTTGAGGCACTGGTAGTTTCTTTTATGATACCTCAATATTACAGTTTATTGATGATGTCCAGAAATCCTTGCTCAACAGCTGGGGTAAATGGATAGTAAAACAGAAATGATTTAATTTTAACAGCTACCATTCTCTACCTACTCATTATTTAATCAGCAGAAATGCCTTTATGATATTGTATAATTAATCTGATTGTTTGTGATTAACAGATCAAAACTATGGAAAAATCATCAGTAAGACTGTCCATGTAGGAGAAGATATGACATTCACCAGCAAATACCCCGAATCCCACAGGAGTGACCCCAAATTTCTCTGCAAGAGACGGACAACTGCTGTGTGTGTTTATAAAAAACAGTTCATGAAGAGAGAATACAAACTGAACAGAAATTCCCCTTCTCCCTGCATGATGACAGAGCAAATCAAATCCCTCAGTGTGAGTATGAAAGAGGTGAGTGAGCAGGACTCTGGGGAATACTGGTGTGGAGCTGAAGCAGACTGGGAATCTGATCATGGATACAAGGTTTACATCACACAGATCAGGCTGACAGTTTACTGGTGAGTGTGTATGAACAACACTGACATTCTGTCATTTCACACTGATTGCATTCAGCATTTGAACAGTTCAGAGGCTTTGTGTTCAGTTCCACCTGATTTCAAACCATATAGTGATGATTAAGCTGATCCTCGTTCAGCATCTAACAAACTAAACACTCCTGTACTTTAGTATCCACATCCAGCTTCACCATCAGTACCAACACCAACTTTCATCATCATCATCATCATCATCATCTTCCTCCACTGATCTGCTTCTTCCAACAACACAGCTTCTCCTCCAACAGGTGATTCTGCTTAAATTCCCATCACATCACACCCATAATCTAACTCCCATGGTGTGATGATTGTGAACAGATTCTTCTGAATGATCAGCACAAAGTTTCAGTGGGACTGACTGATTCTATTGTGTTTCTCTTCCAGCATCTCCACTTCCACTCTCATCACTGTGTCTGTAAGTCTGGTGGGCTTCTGATTGGAATCTCAGTCCTCATTGTGATTCTCATAAAGAGACGCAAGAAGCAAGGTAGCCACTAACTCTCTCTCTCTCTCTCTCTCTCTCTCTCTCTCTCTCTCTCTCTCTCAATCATTTCAATTCAATTCAATGAGCTTTATTGGCATGACTGTCACAGTGGGTACGATATTGCAAAGTATTGAAAAGACATTTTGTTTTATACAATATCACAAATAATACAAATAATACAGTAATTCGGTATCAAACAGACAAAAAGATACAGTATCGTACAAAACACTAAACAAAGGAAATAAAAAAAATAAAAAAAAATGAGTTAAAATTTTAGAGTTTAAGCAAGATGCCTTATTTTGTGTGTTTGTGTGTGGTGTGTTGTGTGTGTGTGTGTGTGTGGTGTGTGTGTGTGTGTGTTCGGGTGCATCACTCACTGTCCTTCAGATCATGGCAGGCTGATATGTATGTCTCTCTCTCCTCTCTCCTCTCTCTCTTCTTTCAAAGCATTTATGTACAAGTCTCAGATAGAAATGAAATAATGTCGAACTGTTTTATTGAACGCTTTATCAATCCTGTCTCTAAAAAAGACAGTTTAGGTTTCATGAAAAACACAGTTACTACTCATGTCAGAGTAGATTTAATTCCTGCATGTGGTTTCTCTTGTACAAACAGTACATTAAATCGAGAACCTTCTTGTCCTCTTTTATTTCCCCAGGACCAGAAACAGTAAGTCAGAGCAGCAGAGAGGTGAGTAAAAGCTACCTAACAAAACAAAAAGCTACACAACTCTCATGACTTCCTCTCAGTTTAATGAAACATTTCAAGCTTCTCAAACTTTATCTTTTTTTATTAATTAACAGCGAAAACATTATGTAAATGACCAAGGTGTGATTCCTCTTCAATCAAGAGACAACCACCAACCAATCAGATTCAATTTACTCAGAGTCTGAACCCGAACACCAACCAATCAGATTCCATTTTTACCAGAGTCTGAACCCGAACACCAACCAATCAGATCAGTTTACCCAGAGTCTGAACTCGCGAACACCAACCAATCAGATTCATTTTACCAGAGTCTGAACCCCAACACCAACACCAATCAGAATCAGTTTACCAGAGTCTGAACCCCAACACCAACCAATCAGATTCAGTTTACCAGAGTCCTGAACCCCAGCACCAACCGATCAGATTCAATTTTACCAGAGTCTGAAACCCGACGAACCAAAACCAATCAGAATCAGTTTACCAGAGTCTTGAAACCCCAGCACCAACCAATCAGATTCAGTTTACCAGAGTCTGAACCCGAACACCAACCAATCAGAATCAGTTTACCAGAGTCTGAAACCCCAACACCAACCAATCAGATTCAGTTTTACCAGAGTCTGAACCCCAACACCAACCAATCAGATTCAGTTTACCAGAGTCTGAACCCCAACACCAACCAATCAGAATCAGTTTACCAGAGTCTGAACCCCAACACCAACCAATCAGATTCAGTTTACCAGAGTCTGAACCCCAACACCAACCAATCAGATTCAATTTACCAGAGTCTGAACCCCAACACCAACCAGTCAGAATCAGTTTACCAAACCCTGATCTGCTCCCCTAACCAACGTGTTTGATCTCCCACTGTGGTTCCTCATTCAGAGTCTTGATTTAAAAGTTAATTAGATTAATTTTTTAGATTTATTCAGAAGAATTTTTAGTTTAAATGGTTGGATTCGGTTTGACAAAAACCAGGCTCATGTTCGAGTGATGCTGTTTCTTATCCTCATGCAGAACAATAAACACCAGATGCTGGAATGTTGTCTGATTTCTGTAAGCATAGATTCTGTTGTGTCTTGTTTTATGGTGTGATCTTGTTGATCTTGTGCTATTTGGACTCGATGCAGATCAGAAAACTATGATCAGCAATGCTTCATTTTTTATACAGTGGTGCTTGAAAGTTTGTGAACCCTTTAGAATGTTCTATATTTCTGCATAAATATGACCTAAAACATCATCAATTCCTAAAAGTAGATAAAGAGAACCCAGTTAAACAAATGAGACAAACATAGTATACTTTGGTCATTTATTTTATTTTAGGCAAATGATCCAATATTACATATTAGTGCGTGGCAAAAGTATGTGAGCCTTTGCTTTCAGTATCTGGTGTGACCCCCCTGTGCAGCAAGAACATTTACATTTACAGCATTTACATTTAGCAGACATTTCTGGCTTTGTAGGTGAGCGTCAAGGCTTTGTATCTGATGCGGGCAGCTACAGGAAGCCAGTGAAAGGAAACGCAGCAGGTGACATGAGAAAACTTGTGTAGATTGAAAACCAGATGAGCCGCTGAATTCTGAATCAGTTGCAGGGGTCTGAGTGTACGCATTGAAAGACCAGCCAGAAGAGCATTGCAGTAATCTAGTTTTGTTATAACAAGAGACTGGACAAGCACCTGGGTGGCTTCTCTGGAGAGGAAGGGTCGAATTCTCCTGATATTGTAGAGAAGGTACCTGCAGAGAACTGCAACTCAACATTTCCTGTAACTGTTCAGTCCTGCACACTGGCTTGAAGGAATTTTAGCCCATTCCTCCGTACAGAACATCTTCAGCTCTGGGATGTTGGTGGGTTTCCTCACATTAGCTGCTCGCTTTAGTTCTTCCACACATTTCCATTGGATTAAGGTCAGGACTTTGACTTGGCCATTCCAAAAACATTACGTTTATTCTTCTGTAAACCATTCTTTGGTAGAACGGCTTGTGTGCTTAGGGCGCTGTCTTGCTGCATGACCCACCTTCTCTTGAGATTCAGTTCATGAACAGATGTCCTGACATTTTCCTTTAGAATTTTAGATATAATTCAGAATTTATTGTTCAAACAGTAATGGCAAGCCATCCTGGCCCAGATGTAGCAGCAAACAGACCCAAAACCATGATACTACCACCAACCATGTTTTTCACAGAAAGGTTCTTATGCTGGAATGCAGTGTTTTTTTCTGTCTGCCAATATAACGCTTTTCTTTTAAACCAAAAAGTTCTATTTTGGTCTCCTCGGTCCACAAAACATTCTTCCAATAGCCTTCTGGCTCGTCCACGTGATCTTTAGCAAACTGCAGACCAGACAGCAATGTTCTTTTTGGAGAGCAGTGCTCTTCCTCCTTGCAACCCTGCCATGCACACCATTGTTGTTCATTGTTCTTCTGATGGTGGACTCATGAACATTACATTAGCCAATGTGAGAGAGCCCTTCAGTTTGCTTTAAATAAAACAGGGTGCCCCCTCACACCTGATTGGCATCCCATTGACTGAAACACCTGACTCTAATTTCACCTTCAAATTAACTGCTGATCCTAGAGGGTCACATACTTTTGCCACTCACTAATATGTAATATTGGATCATTTTCCTCAATAAATAAATGGCCAAGTATAATATGTTTGTCTCATCTGTTTAACTGGGTTCTCTTTATCTACTTTTAGGACTTGTGTGAAAATCTGATGATGTTTTAGGTCATATTTATGCAGAAATCTAGAAAAAGGGTTCACAAACTTTCAAGCACCACTGTATATATTGCATGCATGATTCTATCAGCATGTTTCATGAATTCTTATTTTACAGGCTTCATAAAATTGCTATAAGAATTATCACTTTGTATTGGATGAGTAGAGTAGAGTTACATACAAACTTTAAATAATACAACATAGTTTACCAGGTCACACTTGCTATTCCATGAAAAAGATTATGCTAATACAAGTTTAAAGTATACAGCATGCAGTATGCAGTTTCTTCAGATTAAAGCAACATAAGTATAATAATAATAATAAGTTTAATTTATATAGCGCCTTTTGACAGTACCCAAGGACGCTTAACAGTTTCCAGATAGACAGTAGACATACAACAATACAAAACAAGCAGACACATCAAACATTAGTTGAAGACGACAACATAAAAGTCTTCAGAAGTGATTTAAATTGTGGAAGGGTAGAAGCAGACCAAACAGATGCTTTAAGAGAGTTCCAAAGGGTGGGAGCTGCCACAGTAAAGGATCTCCCACCCATGGAGGAAAGCCTGAATCTAGGGACAGAGAGAAGGTTGTAGCCAGTGGAAAGCACTACCGGGTAGGAGTGTAGTGATGGGCTAATTTGTGGAGATACAGTGGAGCAAGGCCATTTAAATGTCAGTATTGGAATTTTGTATTGGATGCGTTTGTGAACCGGGAGCCAGTGCAGTTGGGATAAAACAGGAGTGATGTGATCAAATTTTTTGGTTTGTGTAAGAATCCTGGCGGCGAAGTTCTGGATGTACTGCAGAATTCGAATTGATTTAGAGTGAAGACTGTAAAGAAGAGAATTGCAGTAATCAAGGCGAAAGGAAACAAAAGCATGCAGAAGGATCTCTGCAGCAGCGGGAGAGAGGAAAGGGCGCACCTGAGCAATGTTACGGAGATGGAAGAAAGCAGACCTAGAAACAGATTTAAAGTGGGGAGTAAAGGACAGAGTTGAGTGAAAAAGAACACCAAGATTACGAACAGTGAACAGACACACCCACGATGGGTAAGGAGGAGGTAGAAATGGAGGAAAGCACAGATTTAGTGCCAACAAACAAAAACTCAGTCTTCTGGGAATTGAGCTTAAGAAAGTTGGTACAGAGCCAGGAATTCAGGTGAGAGATACAATCAGTGAGAGTGGAAGATGAAAATGATGAAGATGGGTTGAAGCTAAGATAAAGTTGAGTGTCATCAGCATAGCAGTGAAAGGACAGGCTGTATTTACGTATAATAGAGCCCATGGGAAGCATGTAAACTGTAAATAAAATAGGACCAAGATCGGAGCCCTGTGGGACACCCCGTTCCGCAGTAACAGTTTCAGACACAGTATTCCCTAGGCTAATGAAAAAGCGCTTCTTAGTCAGATATGATTTAAACCAGGTTAATACTGTGTCTGAAAGTCCAATATCCGAGAGGCGTGAAACTAAAATATTGTAATCAACATTATCAAAAGCAGACGCCAGATCAAGAAGAACCAAAACAGACGCATGCCCTCGATCTGCTGCAGCAAGTAAGTCCTTAAGAACTTAAAGTACTGCAGTTTCAGTGCAATGCTGAGGAAGAAAACCAGATTGAAAAATTTCGAAAATGCTGAGAAAGTTGTTGAGAAAGTCCAGTGTTGAGAAAGTCCAGTAGCTGAGAGGCCACGATCCGCTCAAGAATCTTGGACATAAAAGGGAGGTTCGAAATGGGGCGAAAATTACTGAGAACAGAGGAATCTGAATCAGGTTTCTTAAGGACAGGAGTGATTGCAGCAGTTTTTAAGGCAAGAGGTACAATGCCTGAGGGCAGCAAGAGATTCACCACTTGACAAGTAGGAGGAGATAGGACCGAAGCACACTTCTTGAGAAGAGCAATAGGTGCAGGATCAAGATTGGAAGTGGATGGTCGAGAGTCAGAAATGACCTTGGAGATGTAATTTTCATCAATCAGGGAGAAAGAGGAGTTAGTAGACGAAGTAAGGTCGCGACAGATAGAGGAAGCCTTATCTGTAAAGTAGTGAAGGAAAGAGTTACAGAGATCAGTGGAAGCAGAGACCTGGTTTGACAGAGGGTTGACAAGTTTATTAACCAGAGGACTGGAGGCTAGAAGTTAAATATGCAGAGCGAGCAGTGTTTAGTGCTGCTTTATTGTTTGCAAGATGTTCGTTGTAGGCTAACTGGTGAACTTGTAGGCCAGAAGTAAACCAGGGAGACATATGAGTGGAGGGAGCAGAGATGGTGCAAACTGGGGCAAAAGAGTCTAGAGTGGAAGACACAATATTATTATAGGAAGCAACAAGATCATCGAGAAAGAGAGAGAAGCTCGGAGAGACAGGTCAAGGAAGATCCTAAGGAAGAGGAGAACTGCTGAATGTCAATCGATGTGAGTTTATGATATGAGAGTAGTTTTTTGGGAGGGATTTTAACAGTCGGAACAGAAAGAGAAGCAGTGATGAGCTTATGGTCTGAAACAGGTAGAGAGAACCCTGAAACATTACTGATGAGCTTTGGAGCAGAACAAATTAGGTCTAAAATATGGCCACGGTTATGAGTGGGTGATTGTGAGAATCATGTGTTTTATGGAACTTAATGGCACCAGAACTGGCTGAAGCTGGGTAAGATATGTAAATCATTAGGTGTGATCTGATTAGACACTCTTGCCACAAGAAGGTTTAATAGTCCTTCTCCTGCTGTTCATAAAAATCCTTTCAGAGACTACTATTGGGTAGTATACCTATGGGTGAGAAATCGTACATTTTTCCAAGTTGACAGACTTTGAGAGGGGCACCAATGGATTGAGAGAAGCGGGATGGACGTTTTGATGAATTGCTTCATCTGACCTGTTCTGACCTAGCTGTTAGGAAATGTTGGGAGCAGTGGTTTTATGGGGGAACACACACATGGTGAACAGGCTCCTGATGGCCCAGACAGACCCGCAGTACAGAGGATCGTTTGATCCACCGACAAGCATGAGCAGCTCCCACAGTGTTGTTACGCACCATCCAGGCACAGGGAGCACCTTCACTATACACCCCTGTATCTGCCGGGACCATTTCAAGGTGCTTAGCAGAAGGAAATTTGTTCTTACGGCACCCATTACATGTCCTGCCATTAACATCCAGCCGCTATCTTCTTCTTTTGCAGTTATGTTCTAAACGAGAAACCTGGGCTGCTGTGAGCTGGAACCATGTCATCTTTAATGATGAATCCAGGTTCTCTTTGGGAGCCAACAACGATCGGATTCAATGACCAGATGACCAGATGAAGCGTTTAGTCCTGCCTTTGTTGTGGCAGTCGGTCACCCCTAGTAGTAATATGAGGAACACTAACGACTCAGCAATATGTGCAGGACATCCTGTGGCCACATATGTTGCCACTCATGGCAGGGCTTCCAACTGGCATTTTCAGTAGGATAATTCTCGCCCAGACACTGAAAGGGTTTCCCAGGAATGTCTCTGTGTCACGACGGGACCTAACGGGCAAATCGAGTCCAAGTGTCACGGTTCGCCATATAAAAGCGATGACGAACCGTCAAAACTAAATAAGAAGGGTTTGGGACCCAATTGCAGTTAGCTCCAGATGGTATTAATGAACTGAAATAATGTTAAATAAATAAACTGAAATAAATGAATACAAATTAATAAATAACCAAGGAGAAGTGAGTCTCTGTGTGTGTGTATGCAAAAGGCAGTGAATGTGCGATCAGGCAGTCACACACACAGAGCTCAAACCGCGCTTAGAAGGAGCAGAGGAAGGAGGGGGTAAAATCCCCCACTTGACGTCAGCGGTGCCGAACGCGCTGCTGCATGTCAGCTCTGCAGGGAGAGAGACAGAGAGGGGGCGTGGCCTGCGCTGGGAGAGCGCCGAGCAGACAGCGAGGCTGAACGCAGGCGCAGATCGGCGCGTGGCGTTGGGAAACGCGAGGGAGGAAGAGGATGGAAATGCAACAAACGTTATTACAGCTCTCCATGCACTACCTAAGCCCTATGATGACTTTTACCTCACGCTTCCCAGCGTTACGAAATCTAGGCTAAATAAAACGAAAGAAAAGCGAACGGAACAAAAGCGGAAGCGCGGTGCTTTATAAAGAGCGGAAGTGAGACAGGTGAGGTCTCGATGCATATGCTTGTGGCCAGCAAGATCGTTTTTTTAATTAAAACGCCGTAGCCACAAAAACGGCGTTTGCAGTCAGATGATCCGACAGCTACTGCCAGTGGCAAGGCTCTTAAATATGCAAAGGCAGCAGCTGAGGATCATTTGCTGTGATTGAGCTGTCTACTGACTGACAGCTCAACCACAGCAGCTGCCAGAAATCATACCAGGAAAGGAGAGCGGTTGCTACCCTCTAGAGTCCATACCTGGCATGACTCCTGACACCAAGTCCTGGCAATCCGATTCCAACATTTCCTTGACCTCCCTGGTCACCAGATTTAACGCCAATCAAACTTTTATGGGCCCAGCTTCGATGCAAGCTTTGGCAACCTATGAGTATGAAGGATCTACAGGCCCAGCTGTGGGGATATATGTCATAGAGACATGTATAGCTGTCAATGATCTCTCACTAAGAGGTATAATACCCAAAAGTAGCCTCTAAGAGCCTTTTTATAAAACAGTAAGGGGAGCACTTTTACACCCTGTTGTGGCCAATGTCTAATCAGACCACACCTGTAATCATTTTCATATCTACCTGCAACATAACGGCATGTCTTAGAGAGGTCGTTGTACAGATCTTGAAAGAAAGGAAGTGACATAAGGAAGTGGTGTACAAGATCCTTAGGAGTTTTACATTTGGTCCTCTTTGAGCAGCTGAACGGTCTGTGGAAGAAGCTCCTCCTCATCTCTATGTGTTGGACTTCAGGGAGCAGTAAAACACTTCCCTGATCGTAGCAGAGAGAAGACTCTGAATTTTAAATGCTGCTACATCATGTTTGTGTTTACATGCTGAGTTCAACAGTAGCTGCAGCAACACAAATTCATCATATTTCTTGTTCACTTCAGTGTCAGAGAATAATTTAAATGTAACGTACTGCAGCTCTGCACACACCCTTTTCCACACACACGCACTTCCTGAGCAGTTTGCAACACTATTAATGGTAAACTAAAAAGAGTAATTGGAGAAAATTACAAAATGTGCTGCTTAAGCAGCAGATGAAGAAAGGACACAGCCAGAGAGGAGGACAGGGGCAAGTACCGGAGTGTAACAGAACAGGACTTTAATACCTTTCTGAAGTGGAGTTGGGCTGCAGATCTGTGAGTGTGAACTCAGAATGAAGATCCTCCTCATCTTCACCCTCTGTCTGATCTCAGGTAAGCAAATGCACTCCAACATTCTCATCACTATCAGCAGCAGTGTTGCATGAAGGAAGCATTTGCTCAGATGGAGATTTGTTCTCCTTTGTTAGATGGTGGAGCTTCCATGGAAATAACAGGATATTCAGGAGGAGGAATCATAGTCTGGTGCAAGTATGATACAGGATATGAACAAAACAAGAAATATTTCTGTAAGGGATCAAGTCCAAGTTGTGTTGATCAAACAAAGAGAGTAGTTAAAAAGCAGTGGGTACAAACAGGAAGATTCCCACTGTCACGTGGTCTGAGGTGCGGGCGTCCTCAGAACTGGCACAGACGTCCTCGTGGCAGGTACTGTACTGGACCTATGAAAAGGAAAAGGAATGGATGTCCACGGAACAGGCACTGGGACGGATGTCCTCGGAACTGGAGAGATTGGCCCCGGAATGGCAGAGGAGTGGGCGTCCTCTGGAAGAGGCGCGCTCTGAATGTTGTCTACCAGAAGTAGGCTATGGACACCTTCTGGAAACAGCATACTCTGGATGTCCTCAAAACAGACACTGACGTACTCGGAACAGGAACTGGAATAGACTTCCTCTGGAAGCAGAGTGCTTTGGACATCCTCAAAACAGACACTGACACAGACGTCCTTGGAACAGGAACTGGAATGGACATCCTCTAGAAGCAGTGTGCTCTGGACGTCCTCTGGAATGAGCATGCTCTGGGCAGTCTCTTTAGGTAGCGTGCACTGGACGGTTTCCAGAGGGAGTGTGCTCGGGACGTCACCCATGGATGGATGGAACCAGGAACTGACGTCTTCCGAATGAGACCGTGAAGGGACAACATCTGGGCGGAACCAGGAACTGACGTTTTGTGAATGGGGCCCTAAAGTGACATCTCCCAGATGGTCCCAGGAACAAACGTTTGCGACGGCCCTGGAGCTGGCATCGTCTGCGACGACTCTGGGAGCAGATCTTTCTGGGCTGGCGTGGAAACAGCACGCTGGACCAACTTAGCCCTGGTGAGGACAGGGATCCTGGAACAACCAACCAGTGGAGAATCCAGCAAGTAGTGAATGAGCGGCCATCCTGGCATAGTGTGGATGCCGGACTGAGTGTCTAAAGAACTCCATTGCTTATCCTCAGAAGCAAGGCCGAACTCATCTCAAATTTTCTCGTACAATTGGTCACAGGTCCGAAATTGGTGCTCGGCCCATTAGGTGCCAATAAACCAACAATATTTGTTCATACTCTGAGTAATGAGGCTTAGCACAAAGGTACCTGGAGCACGGATAAAAATATTCTCCACATTTTACAGGGTCGATGTCATATTCATCCGGAAGGGGGACTCCCTCTGACGAAACCGTGGATGCATTGAAAACTGCCGTCTGCATATTGCGCCGTGATAATCTGTCAAATGCATGTATAGGAACGGAAGAGACAAGCACAGGTTTTCAAATGCTAACAAAGGTTTAATAACAGAAGAGGTCCATATAACGAAAGTCCACCAAACTTAGGGATACACAGCAAACAAAGGATCAAATAATCAAACAAAGGATGTTGCCAAGGTGTGGCGCTAAGCCAAAATGTAGTGTGGTAAATGCGAACAGAAAACAAAAGAGCGGAGCATGCTCAGGCGTAGCTAGCACAATGCTAAAACTAATGGGGCTTAACAAGGCAAGAAGTCCAACTCGGATGGAGTCGAAAACCGCAGGCAGTTCACTGCGGATGAAATGTGAAACACACAGCTAATACACTGCGGACGGAAGGCAAAACAAACAGGATAATCTGAATAAGTAGGCACGCATGGCTTGCTTGGACAATACCACGCAAAGCATAAATGTTCGAGCCGAGCTTATATCCTGTTTCCAACAGTTGAGCCCAATAAGCTCCTCAATGTTCGTGCTACAGGACAGAGCACAGAGCTCCGGATAGGCCTGCAGGTCCCACGTGACTCAGCTGACAACTATGAGTGGTGCAGTCCGGATCGCCCCCAGCAGAGATGAGAAGAAATGTGAGCGGGGTTGTGGGAAGAACCATGACACTCACTGTATGATAACACCAGCTCAGCAGAGTTCAATGTGTGGATCAGAGAGCTCACTGTAGGGAATTCTGGAACATAGCAATTGTGGAGTTGATAGAGGTTCATTGAAGCACATCCACACACCAATTCAAGTGAGAGTAAAGGAAGGTGAATTTCTTTCACCACTGTATCTGTTCATTTTCCTAAACCCTCAGTATCATCAGTGTTAGTTACAGTAACTATGTTTATAAACACCATAATATGTTAATAATCTGACTGATTATTATCATAATCAGAATAAAAATATTTATTTATACACCTCAATCAGAATTAAATCATTATGGTCAATCTGAAGTGTGTGGAATGTGTTAGGGCTTACACTTGGGCCGCTAGTGGCCAGTTTTGGCCCTTCACAGCAACTTGTGCTTCCCCAGCTTACTGGGGATTCCCCTAAGCTGACAGTAGAGGTCAGTGTCTGCTTAGTTATTGTGTGGGATCCCCATATACCAGCGCATTCATGTTGGCACAACTGATTGGCGACGTGATTACGTTGTGAGTGCCGCATCCTCGCATACCTTATGCATGCTTAGTGCACGAGGCATCACTCGTCTCATCCCTTTGCTCGTATTTGCGCCGGTTGTAGGGAAAATGATACGACCCATCTTGCATAGAAGTTGGGCCAAGTAGAGCCCAAAGCTTGAGGTTGAGTGTTCAGGGGTTAGTTGCTAGGATTAGGGAAAGCTCTTCACCTGCTCGAGGCTCCTCTCCCTCTTTTCCGTCCTTCTGGTCGCTCAGCATGAGCGATCCCCTTGCTGTAACGCTGCCTGGGCTGTTGCCGCAATGTACACGCACAACCCTGGCGCACTTTGGCTTCCTCCAGATCCGACCTGCGCATGCGCGGACCGCTATTTGCGCTCTGCACTCTAATCAGAATCAGAATCAGAAATACTTTATTGATCCCAGGGGGAAATTGCAGATGTTACAGAAGCACCCATTTATATATAAAAGTACAATAAATAAATAAATAAAATAAAATAAACACACTAATAAAGAAGAAAAGTTATTCAAGAAATAGTTATATAAATACAGCATTTAGCAGATGCCCTTATCCAGAGCGACTTACAATTGGTACAGTCTTACAATTCAAGCAATTGTGGGTTAAGGGTCTTGCTCAAGGACCCAACAGTGGCAGCTTGGCAGGGGTGGGATTTGAACCCTGGACCTTCTGGTACAGAGTCCAGTACCTTAACCGCTAGGCCACCACAGTCCCTTATATACATACACATGAATTTAAATACACACAGATACTCTGAAGTGGCTGTGGTAGTGATGATAATTGCTTGTATTATAAGTTAACCGGAATGATGATTATGGACATGATAATTAATAAATACCTTCATCGATATTGCACATATGATTATTGCACAAAATAGGATGAATATTGCACATCAAATCAAATGAATATAGCCCATTAAAGTTTGATTGCCACAGGTAGGAATGACTTTCTGTGGCGCTCAGTGGTGCATTTAGGCTGAATGAGTCTTTCACTGAATGTCCTCTGTGTCATGTAGTGGATGGGAGCTGTTGGTCATAATCGTCTTCAGCTTAGACAGTATCCTCTGCTCCGACACTGCCGTCAGCGAGTCCAGCTCCACACCCACAACATCACCAGCTTTACGGATCAGTTTGTTAAGTCTATTAGCGTCTGCCACCCTCAGCCTGCTTCCCCAGCACGCAACAGCATAGAGGATAGCACTGTTATTGTAAATACTAGTTTAAACACGTTCGTCTCTGGATGCACTGCCCACCAGTGCGTGCCTCTAATTTCCTTTGGTTCCCGTCGTAGTTTTTAGATGGTGCAAACCTCATTTTGAGTCCACTCTAGGTGGTTTTTTAAGGCTGGTCTTAGCAAGGAGGTGAGGGACGAGCTGTTCTTTCTTCCAGATCCTGCCTCCCCAGCAAATCTGTACAACTTCATCTGTGCAGACACCCGCCTTTCAATGCGGGCTGGTTCTATCTTCAGCTCACCACCTTCCTTGTTTCCAGCTCATACTAGCCCCATGTTTCAGCATGCCGCACCCATAAGCTCCATACCTGACCAATTAAGCTCTGTATTTGGGCATTTGGCACCACCTAGCTCCATATTTGAGCATGCCGCACCTGTAAGCTCCAAACCTGAGCAAGTAAGCTCTGTTCTTGAGCAACTGGCACCCCCTAGCTTCATACCTGAGCATGCTGTGCCTGTAAGCTTTGAACCTGAGCAAGTAAGCTCTGTTTCTGAGCATTTAGTGCCGCCTAGCCTCATACAAGAGCTTGCCACGCCTGTAAGCTCTACATCTGAGCAGTTTAGCTCCACAGCTGAGCAACTGGGCTCTGTGCCTTAGCATTTAGCGCCACCTAGGTCTGTACTTGAGCCCTTTGTCGCCCCCAACCCCTGCACTACGGTGTTTAGTACCAATCTCTGCGCTGCGGTTGTTGCTGCCGACCCCAGCGCCACGGACTTTAGTACCGACCCCTGTGCTGCGGTCATTGCCGCCGACCCCCGCACCAAGGACTTTAGTACTAATTCCTGCGCCATGGTTATTGCCTCTATTGCCTCATAGGCTCTTGCACCGTTGTTGGCCTCGGTGTTGGGGTCCTTGGCATCCGTTTGCCTGACTGGGCAACTTGCACCATCTTTTCATCTGCGCCTTGTCGGACCTAGCCCTGTCTCTGAGTGGCTAGTCCCATACCGAGCCATGCTTTTGACTCGTATCGGGTCGCTCCCCTTCCTGGCAGCTTATTGGGGATTTTCCTAAGCTGACATTAGAAGCTGGTGTTGGTTTAGTTATCGTGTGGAATTCCCATATACAACGCATTCACGTTGGCATGACTGATTGGTAATGTGATTGTGTTGTGAGTGCCTGCACCTGTCAGTGATGCTATTCAAGACCACACTTTGCCACTGACAGGGGCCGCATCCTCGCATACCTTATGCACGCTTAGTGCACGAGGCATCACCTGTCTCATTCCTTTGCTCATATTCGGGCCGGTTGTAGGGAAAATGGTACGACCCATCTTGCATAGAAGGTGGGCCGAGTAGAGCCAAAAGCTCGTGGTAAGGTGTTCAGGGTTTAGTTGCTAGGATTAGGGAGAGCTCTTAACCTGGTCGAGGCTCCTATCCCTCTTTTCCACCTTGCGGTCACTCATCATCAGCGATTCTCTCACTGTAACGCTGCCCGCGCTGTTGCCGCACTGCACATGTTCACCCCCGGCGCACCTCGGCATTCTCCATCGCAGCCGAGCTCTAGCGAGCAGAGCTCAGTCCTGAAGCGCTCGGATCCGACCTGCACATGCACAGACCGCTATTTGCGTTCCGCGCTCTAATATTGTAAATACTAGTTTAAACATGTTCGTTTCTGGGCATGCTGCCCACCGACGCACGCCTCTAATTTCCTTTGGTTCCCGTCGTAGTTTTTAGACGATGCAAACCTTATTTTGAGTCCACTCTAGGCAGTTCCTTTGTCTGCCGTTAGGTTTACCTGCTCTTCCCCCGGGATTTTAGTGTCTCGCATTAACGGCAGGCCTAGTTATTAATCTCATTTTGGTTCATTAATTCCATCTGGAGCTAACTGCACTTGGGTTTTTGTGGTTATTTCATGGTCATTATTTTACCATTTTTTTTTATACTGGGACTTGCATCTTGTCTGCTCTTGCCTCACTTCCCCATAACAAGTAATGCTATATGGGACACTGTTGTGTACCAGTACTGACTGGATATCCCATATATTCATTTATTTAATACCAACCCCTCCTTACCCCATTCTCTCTCTCTCTCTCTCTCTCTCTCTCTCTCTCTCTCTGTTGCATGCTGGGAGGTGTGTGTGGAGGGCGTGTGTGTGAGAGCGAACGGTTTCTAACTTTTGAAACTTTTTTCCTTCTTTACTTGTTGTTAATATCTGCTGCATAACGGTAGAGATATTCTAAATTGACTCAAATAATCGCGTACAAGCCGTGTTTTTTCGTGTAACACAAAAGCGGCGTGTACAGCTGTTTGTTCCCATGATGGAGCGCGGAGATATGGCGGCTCACCTGAACGGTGAAGCCCGTCCTCTCTCACTCCGTCATGGGGTAAGGTGTGAGGTGAGTCACGAGGTTGCGGTGGAGAAGGTGTTGTTAGCGGTAGGGGAGAAAGTCGGGTGTGAGAATATCATCTCGGCGTCACGGATGAATAACGCAGTGGTGGTGTTTGTAAAGGAGAGAGAATTCGTGCACCAGCTGACTGAAAGCAGGATAGAGGTAAGTGGTGGACTTTATCTCGTTACTCCGCTCGGTGCTACAACAACTAAAGCTACGGTGTCAAACGTTCCACCTTTTATCCCTAATGAGGATATTGAACGAGAATTATCACGATTTGGGAAAATAGTGAGCAACATTCGGATGGTCCTGTTAAATTGTAAAAATCCTGCGCTGAAGCACGTGGTCTCCTTCTGGCATACAGTACTCCTGTTTATGAACAAGCCCTCATTAGACATCTCTTTCAGAGTTCAACATGAGGGAAGATCATACATGCTGTTCGCTAGCACCGGGGTCATGACTTGTTTTGAATGCGGGGACATGGGGCACAAAAAATTCAACTGCACTCACAAAGGCCAGGATAAAGAGGAGGCAGGACCTAGTGGGGTCAGGGCAGAGAGGCAAGCTGAGGGAAGCAGTAGTGAGGGGCAGTCAGTTACTGCCAGGGGGCAGGACACCGGATCAACCATAGCAAGGGAGAAAACAGAGGCAACTTGGGAACATAGAGGACAGGAACAAGGAAATAAAAGAAAAATAACTGAAAAACGGAACAATGATTTAAAAAGGCAGACTTTGTCAGAGAACAATGTGATGGGGAGTATTGAAGAACCCCAAATAGAGAAGGAAGGAGGAGATTCAGCGGTGCGGTGAGGTCAGAAAATGCAGTGGGGTCAAACAACATGGGAGGGTCAGAGGGCTCGGTGGGGTTAGACAATGTAGGGGAATTAAGCAGTGTGGAGAGGTCAGACGGTGTGGGAGGGCCAGAGGGCTCGGGAGGGACAGACAAGGAAAGGGGGTCAGTAAGTGTTGGGGGGGCAGATAGCACGGAGGGGTCAGTAAGTAGAGCAAAACAGGAGGAGGCGGAATTGCAAGATTTCTTTTGGAGTGGACAGCACTGGACACGACCCGCTGTTCTTTATTTGTCATTACAGGAGGGCGGTCAGGGACTCATCGATCTGTCCTGCCTGTAAAGACCTTCCGGCTGCACACTGCTCAGAAACTGATATACGAAGACGAACTGGCATGGGCTGGCACAGCCAGTGTTTTACTTTATCGCGTAGAGAACCTGAACTATGATAAACACCTGTTTGTACTCAACCTTCATAACATGGACTTGTCTGCAACAACACCTTTTTATCAATCGGTCCTGAGAGCCTGGTCCTCCATGCTGAACTTCAATCGAACTCATCCATTCCCAAATATTGAAGAAGAACCACTGTTCCACAACCCACTGATCCAATCCAGAATGCTGTCATCGACATACATCCGACAACGCTTCAAGATTGCAAACATTACCAAAATGATGGATTTGAGGTCAGGTGACACCTGGAAGACAGCGGGTGATCTGTGTGCAGAGACTGGGGAACACTCCAGCCGTCTGATGCAGAGGTTACTGGGTGAGATAATTTCGGCACTACCCTCGTGTTTCAGGGGGGCTCTGGGCCAGAACTGCGGAGAAGATCCACGGCTTCTCCCACCATTACACATCTCAGCACCAAGGGATCAGCAGCACCAAGAGGTCAGAGCTCTCCTTTGTTTTAACACACCACAACTAACAACTCCTAAAAAAATAATTGTACAGCATCTGCGTGAAGGTTTTTATGAAGGTTCTCTAGCTGGAATAAAGGAGTCCTAGTGGTCTGGATTCAGTGAGGTATGAGCATAGGGCGGGGTTTATGCTCACTTGGTAACCAAGATTTAAGGCTTCATTTTTGAATATGGAATGGTCATAATGTTTTTTTTTTTGGTGTTGTTTTTAAATCTAATGAGATTTCTTGAATGGAATGTTTTCAATTATTTTCTGAAGATGTTTTTTTATCTATTGATTTGACATCCCATTTGTTTTGAAAATTATTGTAAACTAAAAATGAGTTAAAAGTAAAAAAAAAAACTCCCTCTCTCTCTCCCTCTTTCTCTGTCTCCCTCTCTCTTACAAACACATTTATGGAATGAGAAACTGTCTTTAATTTCCAATGGACCATGGATATATGTGTTATTCGCCGCATGAAGAGTGCTCGAAGCATTTCACTGTAAAACACAAATCATTTATCTACTTTCGTATGTTATGTGTGTGATTTTAAAAGTGTGATTTGATCTTGTTTTTATTAGGGGCTTTGAGCTCTAGAGAGGTGACTGCATATGCCAGACGAGGAATCAACATCAAGTGCTGATATGATCATCAATACTCATACAATATAAAATATTTCTGTAAGATTGGACCAAATCGTTGGTGCTTTAATGGAATAAAACCAGAACGAAACAGTGAATGGAAACATGATGGCAGATGGTCAGTTCAACAGTAGTGCAGGATTCTTCAGTGTGATTATCAGAGAGCTGCTTACAGAGGATACTGGATCATACAGGTGTGCTGTTTCTGTATCTGATCAAATTCAGACTTGTACTTACGTGCGATAGGTGCGAAAGTGAGATAGGGTGAGTAACTCTTCATATGTGGTGTACGCAAAGGAACAGAACATCATTAAAGAGCATCTAATATCTGAATATCTGATCGGTTCTTTAAGCTCTTTGCTAACATCAATGTGTCAGCAGCCTGTCAGGAACCCTTTGTTTCCATAACTATGGGAATCAAAAACCACCTCATAGGCCTAATGTGTTTGCTATTTTTCCTGTCAAACATTTCAGAGTTCTGGTGAGAGCCTTAAGACTGACTTCGTTGGAGGTCTCCCTGATTCTGATTTTAACCTCTCAGAGATTGTTTTATACGTTCCAATGTAGGCCTAACCCTCCCTTTTACCAAGTCATAATTCAAACTCTGCTCAAGTGTGATGGTAGGACTTTCTTGGCTTTGACAGATAATCTACATTGTAATAACTGCATCAAAACTATACATGGCCAGTCAGAGGGATAAAGCAGACATGCTGGGCTCATCACTGCCGGTGGATGCAGGAGAGACAGGCTTAGGGGAAAGGATTATCTGCAGCCAAGGTACATGCTTCTAGTCAGCCATTTGTGGCATTTATCAACCTGCTGTAATGTAAACAGATATATCAAATATAAACTATGTTAAATAAACTAACACCTCAACAGTGACATTCACCAATTGCTAGTCATGCCACCAACTGCAGTCTTAATGAGCAACCCCTTTACTGCCTAACCAAAAATGTAAATAACTCTGCATGCTTTGGAGGCATACCAATCTCAAAGCAACTTTAAGGGCAAGCTCAAATGCAAGGTACTTGAAGCGCACTCCTGACAGGAACTAAAAATGAAGTAAAATAACTAATAACAAATTATGCCACAAAGGAAAGACTGGCATTAGAACAACCCACCTGTGACACTTCTAATGTACCACAGTGCTCACATAACACAACCACAACCACAAAGCAATAACTGACAAAAAATAATCAGCATCCCAGACGAGTTCCCAAATCCTGTTAATCATAAGTGTATGGTTGGGGAGGCAATATGGCCAAGGGAGGAAGGGCAAGATGGAAATAGATGGGAGCACCTATCGAAGCAAGTTAAATATGTTTATTATGCCACAATGTGCCCAATCACAATAACAAACCACCCCTAAACCTATACACAACTCCCAGTAATCTATACACCAATCAGCTATAACATTAAAGACACCGGCAGGTGAAGCAAATAATATTTACAGTGTGATGCTCTAGGTAATGCTCTAGAAAGATACCATTGGTTCATTGGAACACGCTGGTATAAAAACAAACTTGTTTAATTTCCAGCTCTATTTTTTGACCATACAAATATAAACCATCTGGTTTTATGTTCTAAGTCATTGTGGTTTTGGGCTATACCAAAATAGTTTGATTTTGATCCAGTTCTGTACTCTGGTCCAGTTTGGTTCAGCCCTGATGTAGGATGGCCCAAAAGTAACATGAATTCTGGATTCTAACCAACATAGAACCTACTCATGTCCCTGCTCCCCTGACTCTGAATTGGAGTAAGTGAGTATGCAAATTAATGAATTAAGTGTGTGTAAAATAAATGAAACTTTTTATTGTTAAAATCTTACTTTATTATGAATAGAACCTGGGCAGCTCAGCACTTGATAGCTGTATTACTCAGAATATGGACGGACCCAAGCTGATTTTGGTCTGTTGTGCATCTGGACATTCCTTCAGATGCGTTCTACAGAACTGGACCAAATTACATTTTGCTGTCTGGGTCAGGTGTGCCCCCTACTGACCATAAATCCTAAAGTGCTGCTATTGGTTGATGAGATGATTTTGTGTTCAGGAAGTTTAGGAATAAAGCATGATGTGTTGGTTCATTTATTTCAGCTTCTGTTCAAAAGAGTTCTGGTCCAGGATCAGGATCCAAACCTGAGGTGTGTTATGAGTTTGTGATTGAAAAGAGTTCTTTACTGATAAGTCAACATGGATGTTACTGAAACCCCGATAATTGACATCATGATCAGTTACCATGGAAACATCAAAAACAATTAATAAATATGTCAATAAAAATCCTCTCTGGGGCTGCTATTGAGGTATTGTACTTCTGTATTGTATTATTGTATTGTAATGCTGTATTGTATTGGGTGAGAGATCATACGGCTCTATGCTCAAAGACATTTGTTCAGTTGACATTTTCGAAGAAATGCCCTCCTTCTGGCCCATTCTGACCTATCTGTGGTTTTATGGGGGCACAAACACATGGTAAACAGGCTCTGGATGGCCCAGACCGATGACCAGTGTAGAGGACTGTTTGACCCACCATCAGGAGCAGCTCCTTCAGTTTGTTATTCACCATCCAGACACAGGGGGCACCTTCATTACACACCCTTGTGTCTGCCCGGAGTATTTCCAGGTGCTTAGCAAAAGGAAATTTGTTGTCACGGCACCCATTACATGTCCTTCCACTGACAGCCAGCCACCGCAGCCTTTGTTTGCAGTGGTGTCCTGAACGAGAAACCAGGACTGCTAAAGACTGAAACTATATCGTCTTTAGTAATGAATCCAGGTTCTGTTTGAGATACAACAATGATCAGGTTCGACTATGGAGGCCTTGTGGTGAGTGCTCCCATCCTAAATCCTGTCTTTGTTATGGAACGACACTGCCCCAACCACTGGTGTGATGACCTGGAGAGCCATCGCATATGACAGTCGGTCACCCCTAGTGGTCATATGAGGGACACTAACGGCTCAGCAATATGCAGAAGACATCCTGCGGCAACATGTGCCAGACCCATAATCATTTACCTATCTACCTGCGACATACCTGCATGTCTTAGTGAGGTAGTTGTACAGACCTCGGAAGGAAGGAAGTGATGTACAGAAGTGGTATACAAGATCCTTATCATGAGTTTTATTTTTGGTCCTGGTTGAGCAGCCAAACGCCCTGAAGGAAGAAGCTCCTCCTCATTCTCTCTGTGTTGGACATCAGGGAGCGGTAACACTTCTCCCTGATCGTAGCAGAGAGAAGTGTCCATTGTGGGATGGTTTGAGGTCTTTCACAGGTTTCCTGGCCTTGATCCAGCACCTCTTGCTGTAGATGGAATGCAGGTCAGGGAGCTCAGTTCGAATGATGAGCTCTGCTGATCCCACCACCCTCTGGAGAGCCCGTCTGTCCTGCTTGGTGCTGTTCCCAAACCAGGCTGTGATGCTTCCCATCAGGATGCTCTCTATGGTGCAGGTGTAAAAGTGTTTAAGCACCGTAGAGGGTAGTTTAAAGGTCTTTAGGCATCTGAGGTGGTAGAGGTGGTGTTGTGTGGCGGACTTCACTATGACCCTATACAACAAAGTAATTCTTGATTCATCTGAATTTTAAATGCTGCTACACCATGTTTGTGTTTACATGCTGAGTCCAACAGTAGCTGCAGCAACACAATTCAATTAACTTTTTGTTCACTGCAGTGTCAGAGAATAATTAAATGTAACGTACTGCAGCTCTGCACACACCCTTTCCACACACACGCACTTCCTGAGCAGTTTGCAACACTATTAACGGTAAGCTAAAAAGAGGAATTGGATAAAATTACAAAATGTCCTGCTTAAGCAGCAGATGAAAAAAGGACACAGCCAGAGAGGAGGACAGAGGCAGTACCGGAGTGTAACAGAACAGGACTTTAATACCTTTCTGAAGTGGAGTTGGGCCTGCAGATCTGGGAGTGTGAACTCCAGAATGAAGACGACAACCTCCTCATCTCCACCCTCTGTATGATCTTCAGGTAACCAAAATGCTCTCCAACATTCTCATCACTATCAGCAGCAGTGTTGCATGGAAGGAAGATTTGCCTCTTTTGTTAGATGGTGAGCTTCCATGGAAGTAACAGGATATCAGGAGGAGGAATCCACCATTCAAGTGCAAGTATTGATAGAGGATACGAACAAAAACCCAAAAATATTTCTGTAAGGATTCAAATCTAGTTTGTGCTCATCAAAAAAAGACAGAAGTTAAAAAGCCAGTGGGGGTAGAACAGGAAGATTCACAATGTATGATGACACCAGCCAGCAGCGTCCTGGGCGATCAGAGAGCTCAATGTAGGGGATTTGGAAACGTAACCAATGTGGAGTTGATGAGGTTTCTTGAGGACCTTGCACACACAAGTTGCAAATTGACAGTAAAGATGTGAGTTTTTTTTCACCACTGTATTTGTTATTTCTTATTAAACTTTCAGTATAATCACATGTAGCTACAGTCACTACGTTATATCCAACTTAATATGTAAATTGTGAGTGATTAATCGTTTTTCTTAAAATAATTATTTATTGTTATTTTGAATCTATAATTATATTATATAAAAGATTATAATTTTATATTTGCAGAATAAAATATTGATTTATAACTTCTCAATTAGAATTGATTAAAACTTATTTTAAATGGAAAGGAAAAAAAAATCTGCATATAGGGATGTGATGAAAAAGTGTTTGCCCCCTTCCTGATGAATATTTTTGTCATGTTGTCACACTTAAGTGTTTGGAACATAAACCAATGAAAATTGTCAAAGACAACCACAACTAAAACCACAAAATGCAGTTTTAAATGAAGGGTTTATTATTAAGGGAAGGAAAAATCCAAACAAAAAAGTCATGAAAAAGTGATGCCCCCCTTGTACCACTTGTTAAAACATAACATACTATGGTTTATCAGGGACCTGGTTTCATTGTCTCTAGCCACACCAGGCATGATTATTGCCAAACCTGTTCTCAATCAAGACAATCACTTATAGGACCTTGCCTGACAAAGTGAAGCACACGAAAAAGATCCTAAACGTACCCATCATTGCCGAGACAAAGAAAATTCAGGAAACAATTGAGAAAGAAAGTAATTGCGATCTACAGTCTTGAAAAGGTTATAAAGAGATTTCCAAAGCCTCCACCATCAGAAGAGGGACTGGGCAAAAAATGGCCTGCATGGCAGAGCCGAGTCCAAGGACCAAAACCACAGATGAGACAAAAAGAACATTAAAGCTTCATCTCTCAATTTTCCAGGAACCACATCTTGATGATCATAAAGACTTGTGGGGAAAAACATTCGTGGACTGACGAGAACAAAGTTTCAACTCTTTGGAAGGTGTGTGTGTTCCCATTACATCTGGTTGTTAAAAGTAGAGTAGCACCAAGCATTTCAGAAAAAAAAACATTATAGCAGCGTTAACATATGGGTGTGGTAGTGTGATGGTCTGGGATGTTCTGCTGACTGCAGGACCTGGAAGATTTGCTGTGATTAAATGGAACAATGAATCTGACTGTCTACCAAAAAATCCTGAAGGAGAATGTCCGGCCATCTGTGGTGACCTCAAGCTGAACCGAAGCTTGGGTTCTGCAGCAGGACAATGATCCCAACTCACCCAGGCAAGGCCAGCTCTGAATGGATGAAGAAAAACAAAATGAAGACTTTGGAGTGGCCTAGTCAAAGTCATGAGCTGAAATCTACTGAAGCTTGTGCAGGACCTTTAAAAAGGGACGTTTTTTCATGCTGAAAACCCTCCAGTGTGGTGTGAATACAACAATTCGCACAGATGAGTGGCCAAACCAAAACTCCTCCACACCGCTTTGTAAAATACTCATTGCAAAGTTATGGCAAACGTTTGGCTGCAGTTGTTGCTGCTAAGGGCGGCCACCCAACCAGGTATTAGGTTTATTGGGGGGCAATCACTTTTTCACACAGGGCCATGTAGGTTTGGATTTATTTCTCCCTTAATAATAAACACCTTCATTTAAAAATGCATTTTTGTGGTTACTTGTGGTTGTCTTTGACTAATAGTTAATTGGTTTGATGTCCGAACACTAAGGTGACAATCATGCAAAAAAAAAAAAAAAAAAAAAAAGGAAATCCAGGAAGGGGGCCAAAAAACACTTTGTAATGTGAAGCCAGTGTGGTGAAAGGTTCAAACTACAAATAGTACAGGTTTTTGTGCCTCTAACGTCCTCTCTGTGAAATTGCACACGTTTGTTTGAACACCATAATAGTCACTGCCTTAGTACTACTATGGAATATTGTAGTGTTCTGGTATCAAGTAAATTAATTTGATTTTCATGTATTGCTAATTCAAGCGATTGGTAAAATCTTAAATCTTATAAACTGTTTCTTAAAGGACAGTTGAACATTTCCATCAGACCATGGAGATATGGTTTAGGCGGTTCATGAAGAACCTTAATGCATTTCACTGTAAAAGAGGAATATTTAATCTAGCTTTATATGTGTTATTTGAAGTTTCATTTTATCTTGTTTTAACGCTCGTTGAGCACTAGAGAGGTGAATCCATAGGCCCAGGAGGCGGAATCAACATCAAGTGCAATAGGATCCATAAATACTCAAACAATATCAAATCTTTCTGTAAAAGATCGGATCAAATCGTCGGTTGCTTTAATGGAATAAAACCAGAACCAAACAGTGAATGGAAACATGATGGCAGATGGTCAGTTCATGATAACAGTAGTGCAGGATTCTTCAGTGTGATTATCAGAGAGCTGCTTACAGAGGATACTGGATCATACAGGTGTGCTGTTTCTGTATCTGATCTAATAGAGACCTACACTGAAGTGAAGCTGAATGTAACAGAAGGTGAGTAACTCTTCATATGTGGTTTACCCAAAGGAACAGAACATTACCAAATAGAAATGAATATGTCTGTAGTTTCTCCTAGACAAATATAAACTATTTCTTAGGATTCCTGTTTCTCGTGTTCTTCATCTGAGCAAGAGTCCAGTAATCTCACCCATGACTCCCTTTGAGTTTTAGCAGAGATCTCAATAAACAGTGCTCAGATCAGCCAACATCTTGATTCTCATGTTTATGTGCTGCTGAAAAAATCTGCCAGACTCAAAACATTCTCATACATACCAACAGTTTATGTGGTTTAATGAGACAGACTTTTAAAATAATTATAATTTGTCATATAATGGCCATATCAGCCAATTATTTTATGCCACTTTGATAGAAGGGAGATGGGAGAGCCATAAGATCAGTTTGTTTCAAAGGGGTGTTTCATAGAGGTTTCTCCAATTGATGTGAATTTTGCACCAGTTGGACACTAACTGTAGTGGAATGGATCAAAAAATATTAGCCATCTCAATTGCTGTCATTCGCAGGAGATAGCAAATAGGGATGTGACTTTCTTTAGGAACTTGTTAACTTCATGATCGTATCTGTAATTTGGGTGTCCAGTTAAATAAGTAAAATTAAAAATTATCCAGATAGGCAAGTTTGAGGCACTGGTCGAGGCACTTCTTTCATGATACCTCAATATTCCAGTTCCTTGATGATGTTCAGAAGTCCTTGCTCAACAGCTGGGGTAAATGGATAGTAACAGAGGAATAATTCAATTCTAACAGCTACCATTCTCTACATACTCATTATTTAATCAGCAGAGTTCCATTGATATTGATAAATCTAATGCCTTTATGATATTGTATAATTAATATGATTATTTATGATTAACAGATCAAAACTATGGAAAAATCATCAGTAAGACTGTCCATGCCGGAGAAGATATGTCATTCAGCTGCACATACCCAGAATCCCACAGGAGTGACCCCAAATTTCTCTGCAAAGACGAAACCAAAATGCTGTGTGTGTTTATAAAAGAGAACAGTTATGAAGAGAGAATACGAAAAACTGAACAGAATTTATCCCTGCATGATGACCAGAGCAAATCAATCTTCAGTGTGAGTATGAAAGAGGTGGAGTGAGCAGGACTCTGGGGAAACTGGTGTGGAGCTGAAGGCAGACTGGGAATGATATGGATTTACAAGGTTTACATCACAAAGATCAAGCTGACCAGTTACTGGTTGTGAGTGTGTATGAACAACAATACATCTGTCATTTCACAACTGATTGCATTGACATTTGACACCAGTTCAGAGGCTTGTGTTCAGTTCCACATGATTTCAAACCATATAGTGATGATTAAACTGATCCTCGTTCCGCATCTAACAACTAAACACTCCTGTACTTTAGGATCCACGTCAGTTTAACCCATAATCTATAAACACCATAATTAACTCCATGGTTGATGATTGTGATCAGATTCTTCGGAATGATCAGCAACAAAGTTTCAGTGGACTGAAGATTCTATTGTGTTTCTCTTCCAGCATCTCCAGCTTCCCTCTCATGCACTGTGTCTGTATAAGTATGGGTGGGGCTTATGATTGGGATCTCAGTCCTCTTGTGATTCTCATAAAGAGACGCAAGAAGCAGGGTAGCACTATATCACTCTCTCTCTCTCTCTCTCTCTCTCTCTCTCTCTCTCAAAGGCATTTATTACAAAATAGATAGGACTTTAATTATTTTGAAATATTTTCAAACCCTTTATCAATGCCAGTCTCTGAAAAAAGTCAGTTTATCTATGAAAAAACACAGTTACTAATCAGTAAGAAGTCATTACTTTTGCATTGTGGTTTCTCCTGGACAAACATTACATTAAATCCAGAACCTTTCTGGTCCTCTTTTTATTTACCCCAGGACCCGAACCAGTGGCCTCAGAGAAGCAGAGAGGTGAGTCAAAGCTACATAAGATCTCTCATGACTTCTCTCAGTTTAAGAAAAATTTCAAGCTTTCATAGTTTACCTTTTATTAATTACCGCGGAAAATGATGATGAAAAATTGACCAAAGTCGATTCATCTTCAATCAAGAGGAAGAGACAGCACCAAACCAGTCAGATCAGTTAGTTTACCAGAGTCTGAATTTCCCACAACCAACCAATCAGATTCAGTTTACCAGAGTCCTGACCCCAACACCACCCAGTCAGATTCAGTTACAGAGTCTGAACCCCATACCCACCAGTCAGATTCAGTTTCCAGAGTCTGGAATTCCCAACACCAACATCAGATTCAGTTTACCCGAGTCTGAACCCGAACACCAACCAATCAGAATCAGTTTACCAGAAGTCGAATCCCAAACACCAAAACCAATCAGGATTCAGTTTACAGCGTCTGAATCCCAACACCAACAATCAGATGCAGGTTTACCAGAGTCTGAACCGACACCAACAATCAGAATCAGTTTTACCAGATCTGAACCCCAAACACAACCAATCAGAATCAGTTTACCAGCAGTCTGAACACAAACACCAAACCAATCAGATTCAGATTACAGAAGCTCTGAAACCCCAATACCAACCAATCAGATTCAGTTCAGTTTACCAGAGTATGAACCCCAACACCACCAGTCACACCAGGATAGATTCAGGTTTAGATTCAGTTACCAGAGGCTTAACCCCAAACACCAACCAGTCCGATTCAGTTTACCAGAGTCTGAACCCCAACACCCACAGTCAGATTCAGTTACCAGAGTCTGGCGGAACCCCAAACACCAAACCAGTCAGATTCAGTACCAGAGTCTGAAACCCAAACACCAACCAACCAATCAGATTCAGGTTTCCAAACCCTGATTTGCTCCCCTAACCAACATGTTTGTTCTCCCACTGTGGTTCCTCATACAGATTGTCTTGTTATAAATGTTAATTAGATTAATTTTTGGGATTTATTCAGAAGAATTTTTATTTTAAATGGTTGGATTCGGTTTGACAGAACCAGGCTCATGGTTGAGTGATGCTGTTTCTTATCTTCATGCAGAACAATAAACACCAGATGCTGGAATGTTGTCTGATTTCTGTAAGTATAGATTCTGTTGTGTCTTGTTTTATGGTGTGATCTTGTTGATCTTGTGTTATTTGGACTCGATGAGGAGACACATGATCAGCAATGCTTCATTTTTATAGTAACCTGATGTCATTGTTTATCATCTATTAAACTGTATTCCAGATTTTGTCTTCAGTAAAAAGACTCCTCAGATGCTTCCTTCATCCAGAGCTGTTTGTTAGAGTAAATAAAATGAACATTTCCTTCATGTACTAAGCTTTGCTCTACTTTAATTATTTTAAATAATTAAGTAAATTCAGTCATTTTAAATAAATGTAATCTGATATATAAATCAGATTTTGTAATTATTTATGGTTTCATTCATCCTCTTTCACAGACTATCACATCCTCTTTCAAATCTGATCAAACACTACACTCAAATTAAACTCTAATTTAACTATCTCATGATTCTTTTAAAGTAACTTAAAGTTCCAGCTGCTTTTTAATCTTCCAGAACTGTTACTCTCAACTCATGAACTGCTTACACTGCTCCTCCCTCCATGGTCCTGAATTCAAACACCTTTGTCTGAAAAATCACCACATGATTTTCACAGAAATACTTTCATAAACCTTAAAAATGAATGTAACATAGATATATCATACAGTGGTGCTTGAAAGATTGTAAACCCTTTAGAATTTTCTATAATTCTGCATGAAAATGAACTAAAACATCATCAGATTTTCACACAAGCTAAAAGTGGATAAAGAGAACCCAGTTAAACAAATGAGACAAAAATATTATACTCATTCATTTATTGATTGGGAAAATGATCCAATGTTACATATTAGTGAGTGGCAAAAGTATGTGAAATTAGAGTCAGGTGTTTCAATCAATGGGATGCCAATCAGGTGTGTTTTATTTTATTTAAAGAACAGGGATCTATCAAAGTCTGCTCTTCACAGCACATGTTTGTGGAAGTGTACAAACAAAGGAGATTTCTGAGGACCTCAGAAAAAAAAGTTGTTGATGCTCATCAAGGTGGAAAAGGTTACAAAACCATCTCTAAAGAGTTTGGACTCCACCAATCCACAGTCAGACAGATTGTGTACAAATGGGGGAAATTCAAGACCATTGTTACCCTCCCCATGAGTGGCCGACCAAAAAAAAATCACTCCAAGAGCAAGGCGTGTAATAGTCGGCGAGGTCACAAAGGACCCCAGGGTAACTTCTAAGCAACTGAAGGCCTCTCTGATATTGGCTCAAGTCCACCATCAGAAAAAACCCTGAACACCTATGGTGTGCATGGCAGGGAATGGCAAGTTCATGTTTTGGAATGGCCAAGCCAAAGTCCTGACCTTAATCCAATGGAAATGTTGTGGAAGGACCTGAAGCGAGCAGCTAATGTGAGGAAACCCACCAACATCCCAGAGCTGAAGCTGTTCTGTACGGAGGAATGGGCTCAAATTCCTCCAAGCCGGTGTGCAGGACTGACCAACAGCTACAGGAAACGTTTAGCTGCAGTTATTGCTGCACAGGGGGGTCACAGCAGATACTGAAAGCACAGGCTCACATACTTTTGCCACTCACTAATATGTAATATTGGATCATTTTCCTCAATAAATAAATGACCAAGTATAATATTTGTGTAACTGGGTTCTCTTTATCTACTTTTAGGACTTGTGTAAAAATCTGATGATGTTTTAGGTCATATTTATGCAGAAATCTAGAAAATTCTAAAGGGTTCACAAACTTTCAAGCACCACTGCATATATTACATGCATGATTCTATCAGCATGTTTCATGAATTCTCAATGTACAGGCTTCATAAATTGCTTTAAGAATTATCACTTTGTATTGGGTGTTTATTATTAAAACAGAGTTACATACAAGATTATGCCAATACAAGTCTAAAGTATGCAGTAAGTTTCTTCAGGTTGAAGCAACATAAGTATAAGGATTAATCACACTAATTATGTATATACAAAGTTACGACGAAAGGAAAATGATTTGAAAGGAAAATTATATGATTAGCAGAAGGAAACTTGTTGTCATGACACCCATTACTATTCTGCTTTTGACAGCCAGATACAGTCACCTTTGTTTGCAGTGGTGTTGTGAACAAGAAACCTGGACTGCTATGCCTGGAACTGTACTGTCTTTAGCGATGAATCCAGGTTCTGTCTGGGATCTGACAATGGTCAGGTTCGACTATGGAGGCCTTGTGGTGATTGGTTCAATCCTGAATCCTGCCTTTGTTGTTTAGTAACACACTGCCACAGCTGCTGGTGTGATGATTTGGTGAGTCATCGCATAAAGAGTTGGTCACCGTAGTGATATGAGGGACACTAACAGATCAGCAATATGTTATCAAGTCAAGTCAGATTTATTTATATAGTGCTTTTTACAATGGAGCATTGTCTCAAAGCAACTGTACAATTTTAGATTATCTCCTAATATATACGTCCAATCCCAAATTGAGCAAGCCTAGGGTGACAGTAGCAAGGAAAGTGTTATGAGGAAGAAACCTTGGGAGGACCAAGACTCAAAACGGGACCCGACCTCCTTGGGCTGCGCAGATGATAAATCTAAGAATGAAACTAATTTATCTAAACTAATAATTCATGGAGTCATAGTTCAAGTAAAATGTGAAATATGCACATCGACATTAAGTAGTCCGATACACAGAGTCACTCCAGGATCCTGAGTCTAAGCAGGAAAGTCGTTGGAGATAACCGGAGGAGAGTGAGGGTTACTGCCCTCTGGTGGCCCAGCAGCTTGAGTGAAGCTGCAGCGGATGATCATCATGTGTGGGGCAGGAACTGGTACAGGAACACAGCTCAAAAAGAAAACAGGTAAAGTAATTAGTTATTGATTAAGAGCACAGTGTCTATTAACAATCACTGATGCCATGTGTAGCATGAGACCCCGGCAGCATTAGCTATAGCAGCATAGCTAGAAAGAGGAGAACCGGCAAAAGAGCCATGCATCCTGGTCTAAATCTAGTCAAAAGCCTGTGTAAATAGGTATGTCTTTAGCCTAGACTTAAAAATTTGGAGCGTGTCTGACTTCTCGAAGGAACTTTTGGTGTTATTGACCAAATACTTATTTTCCACCATAATTTACAATTAAATTCTAAATTCTTACCTACAATGTGATTTCCTGGATTGTTTTTCTCATTTTGTCTCTCATAGTTGAAGTGTAGCTATGATGAAAATTACAGACCTCTCTCATCTTTCTAAGTAGGAGAACTCGCACAATCAGTGGCTGACTGAATATTTTTTACCCCATTGAATATTTACAACTCTCTGTAAGTGTTTTTAGAAATGAATCCAACAGCAGGAGCAGTGATGCTGATCTGAGACCAGTAAACTCTAAACTCTCTTTCATCCACAAACAGTCTGCATTGTTTATCTGTACCATA
Source organism: Ancistrus triradiatus (assembly GCA_025084515.1). Taxonomy (NCBI): domain Eukaryota; kingdom Metazoa; phylum Chordata; class Actinopteri; order Siluriformes; family Loricariidae; genus Ancistrus; species Ancistrus triradiatus. Next base: position 20,352 of record JAJAGP010004052.1, on the reverse strand, counting down.
TCACCAACACACCACTAGGTATAATTAGTAACGGATTTGTTTTTGCTTTTAAATGCAAGTCAGGAGTGTCTTATGGAACAATACTGAACAATTTAAGAAAAGATCCTGTCAGAAATACAGTAAGATCTTTACATGGATAAAGACCATTACATTCTATGATTTATCTTGGTTCATGCTCAATAATCCAGGTAAGAAAATCCCAGAAGTTGAATCTGTTCATCTGGACATAAGGTTTCGTCACTCATCTAAGTGACTTTATGTCACTTATGTCCAGATGAACAGATTCAACTACTGGGGTTCTATGATTTAATCCAGCAGAGGGCGCTGTGGCTTTATCAGCTCTTTTGGTAATCAATTAATAAAATCAGTCATTTAATCCAGCAGAGGGCGCTGTGGCTTTATCACGTTTCATGGTAATACATTAATAATACTAGATCTGCATTTCCTGAAGGAATTACAGCAGTGCTTGAAAGAATGTGGGTTTGGCTCTTGGGGAGAAGTAGAGCAATGTGTTTTCGTGTCCCAATACCTTTGGACTTGTGGGATTGTGTGTCTTTTGTGTGTTGTCTGTGTGCACACACACATCCCAGAGGAAAAAAATTCTCTAAATAAGATCTTAAGTTTGTCTCATTTACTTCTCCTAGACATAATTAAGACGTGTTTGAGATCAATGTGAGATTGAAGCTTATTCTCCTTGTTTCTTAAATTGGGTCTCCTGGAGAAACAACGCTTGATTTTCCAAAGTATCATTCTTTCAAGTTTGTCTTAAGTTGTCTTCATCTCAGATTCGTCTTCATATGCAAAACATGAGAAACATTTGAGATCTTAAATCAAACTATAGGTTGTCTCACAGAAGCCTTGCATGTTTTATGTCTCATCCTAGGACTTATGATATATTTACATAAGAAACATTTAAAGATCTCATCATTGGCTTTTGTTGGTCTCTTCTAACAAGTCAAAAGTGCACCTTATTGTTGACTCATAACAAGAAAAATCCATAAGAACAGCGAATTCCCAATTTTATGAATATACCTTGATAAAACTTATCTGTCATTTATGATACTCAAATCCATTTATTTTGAGAAAGTAATTCTAATTAAATCACAATTCAAATCTCCATTATGTGTATGTTAAAGTACACAGGTGATTTTCTTGCACAATGTACTTTTACTTACAGGTGAGATAAGGCAACAATAAAGATCCAAAGAAAAACTAATAAAAAATAAATACAATTCAAATATTTGCTTTCCAGGTTCTATCAGGCCAATTCTATTCTGTTGCTCTTCATGCTGTGTTCTTAGTTATATTACAAAAATTAACGATTAAATGTTAAATGTCACTGTGTTCCCTGACCAGTATGATGGACTTAAATTAAATAGAATCTAAATTAATCACTCTCAAATTCATCACTTCATTCTCTCGAATGGCTTATTCACACAAGCAAACTCCATTATACTGCTATATGAAAATCTACAAGCCATCCAACAGTAAGCTCTGATCCTGCCTCAATTACTTTTAATTTTATTGACAATACAAAAAACTTAACAACCAGCCAGATGGTGATTTAATTAACACACTCATAAAAGAAAAAATTCAAATTCAAACATTCCAATAATTCAATAAAAATAATTCATAGGCAAAACCTTACTGAAATACAAAATGTTCAAAAATGGGGTTGTAATTTTCAAGTATATGTACACCAGTGCGTAACCAACAACAACTGACGACTCTATTTTCACTCGTTCTGGATGCAGACTCGTCCACAAATTCTGGGGAAAAAGTACTTCAAAATGATAATCTGTGTCTGGGGAGCAAACATTCTATGTCACCCTCGTATGTTATAGGAAAACTCTCAGTGGTACACTCACTATCCAAGCACTATTCCATTACTCGATGTTAAAGTTAGCAGCAACAACAACAACAACAAATACTACTAAAATTGGAAGATAAAAAAAAAATGACCTAACACAATGGATCAAATCTATTAAAAGAGCACCTAGGCATCAGCTGCAACCGAAAAAGATTCGGCACTTTAATCTAGTCTTCTCAATAATGAGTTGGAATTTTGTAGTAGTGGCCCTATAATGTAATTAAAAAAGAACTTGCACTCTCTCAAATGCAAATTTGTTAGCAAAATGTACATTATGATTTTCGTTCTCTTAACGTCTCTGTATATTGTTTGTAGGTTATTAAAGTATGCATTTTATTTAAACGTCACTCGGTATATTAATATTCAACGGATTAGATTGATTGAGAAGGAGTCGGATACCACAGTATCAGTGGGAGTGCTGGGATATTATATCAGTATATTATGTTTTTCCCTCCCACCCTATTCCTGTATTACTGTTGTCTGTCAGTCGATTATTTTGTGTTGCTTGTATTACTTTTCACCTGATTTGGTGTCCTGGAGTACTGCCTGTTTGTTGCCATTATTACTGTCGGGATTTTTTTTTTTTACCTTGTATTTGTCTTGCGTTATAGCTGTAGTCACAATTATTTTGTCTATATGCTGTTATTTGTGATTAAAAGTAAAAGTATTCTATTTATAGTCAAAACTGGGAAGAATAGTTCAAAAACGGCTTAAAAATATTAAAGTCCACAAAACTGCCAACCGTTAAACCTAAAAGACAGCACGGGTGTCTGACGGACGCCCTCCGTTGGGCTATTGGTCAGAACCAGCTGCATTAGCATTACTGTGGTAAAACAAACATGCGGATAATGATGCGGCTTGTAAGGGAAAAGCGCGGTTTCTTACTATTGGTAATTAAATACTTCATCATCGCCTAAACTGGATGGTAAAACATTCTGTTTTAAAACATGTCATAGTTTACGCTAAAGGACTTAACTTCAGTAAAACTTCTTAGAGCTCGCGCGAGTTGAAAGCCTGCGCGCGCGAGCCTTAGCTAACAGGTCCGGTGTGAGTCAAAGAGGGAGTTACTGCTGCCGCAGGTCTACATTCTCCTTCACGGGCGCTGCTGTATCGTAGTTTGGTAAGTATGTTGAAGTTATTATTGTAATTTAACATTTTAATTCGTTGTTCTGTAATAAAAAAACTTTATTGTAGTTTTCAGACCGAAAAATGCTATGCAGTTTCTGTTGCAGCATAATGTCAGAGTTTGCTTTGCCCATCACTTGGATTGTAGAGCAGCTCCAAAAGAGACACGATAAGTCCGCTAATGTAACCTTACATTACATTAATATTTTACCTGTACTGAAGGTTAGCACCTGATGCCCCCTTTTGTGTTTTTATTATTATTTTGGCAGGGTAAACGGTAGCATGCGCATTCGGGCGACCTATTGTAGATATCTGCAGCCTTTCAGGTAATATTAATAGCCTAGTCTATCATGGACCAAGACACCTTATAAATTAAACCGTTTTTTGTTTTGTTTTCAATTCCGTTATATAGCAATAAAGTGTGAATGAGCTTGAAAGTTGTTTCTGCACTTTCACTGCAATGTTCTTTTGTCATGTTTGAAGGATTTGCACAAAAAAACAAATTTCATTTTTGGGGGGGGAATGTGTTTTGTGTTTTCTGTTGAGAATGGACTTGATACATACAATAAACATCAATTCCATATTATGATAATATGATCGTTAGTAGTGTTTGCCACCATAGTCTTACTGTGCTATGGTTGTCCACAGGTGTGGAAAAAATGCTGAAGAGTAATAATGCTTTCAAAAACATGGAAAAGTGTAGTAGTTTATTTTGTCAGTTAACAAGTCAAGTCAAGTCAGATCATTTATATAGCGCTTTTACAATGGGAGCATGTCTCACGCAACTTACAAGTTTAGTTATCTCCTAATAACTACGTCCAATCCCCACATGGAGCAAGCCTAGGGCGACAGTGGAAAGGAAAAACTCCCGAGTTCTAGGAGAAAACCTTGGGAGGACCAAGACTCAAAAAGGGACCCAACCTCCTGGGTGGCGTAGGATTGATTAAATCAAGAGTGAGGACTAAAGTTATGGAGTCAAAGTTAAAATAAAATGTTGAAGTATGCACATCGCATTTAAGTGGGCCCGGGTATGGTGGGGCTGGAGCTGATGACGGAAGCAGCGTGAGGGGGCTGGAAAACTGCCGGAACACAGGCTCGGAGAGAAAAACAGAAAACCTTGTAAATTAGTATTGATTAGAGCACAGGGTCTATTAAACCAAATCACTGATGCCATGCAAATCATGATGCCAAGTGTAGAATGAGAACCCCGGCAGCATTAGCTATAGCAAGCATAGCTAGAAAGAGGAGAAAACTGTGGAACACAGCCAGAGGGATCACATGAGGAAATTGGGCAACCCCGGGAGGCAGAAGAAGCATCCCCACGTTCTGATCACACATAAGACTAGTTGACTATGAACCCCCAGCTCTGCCCATATCTAAGGCAAGGATGCACGAGTCAAGATCACGAGACCGAAAGCCCAGTTCAGCCAGACCGCCCACTCGACAATCACGGGCTAGGCGGACAAAGGCAGCAGGCCAGACATGACTCCAGACTCCGGCCCAGCGACCCAAGCCATGCATGCCTGGTCTTAAAATTAGTCCAAAAAGCCTTTGTAAAATAGGTATGTCTTTAGGGGGGGGCCCCTTTTAAAAAAGGGGGGACTTAAAACTTTGGATAGTGTCTGAATCTCGAACTAAAGTTGAAGTTTATTCCAGAGTTGGGGGGCAATTATGAGAAGCCTTTTCCCGGCTTGGACTTTTTTAATTCTAGGAAAACTAAAAGACGTCTGCACCCTGTGAACGAAGTAGACGAGCTGGATTGTAAAACTCTAAGAGGTCACTCAGATAATGGTGGGGCCAGGGCCATGTAGAGCTTTATAAGTTAAAAGAAGTATTTTGTAATCAATGCGGAATTGACTGGTAAACAGTGCAGTGGATGATAGCAACAGGAGTGATATGATAAAATTTTCTAGTTCGAGTAGCACTCGGGCAGCTGCCATTCTGACTAAAGAAGCTTATTATAGATTTAATAGAGGCATCCCGTAAGTAAGGTGTCAGTAATCCACCGAGGTTATACACGCATGAACAAGTTTTTCTGCATCAGTAAAAGAGAGGATATTTCTAAGTTGTAGCGATATTACGTAATTGAAGAAAGCAATTCGAGTGATGCTGCTAATGTGTGCATCAAAGGAGGAGATCTGAATCAAATGGGGACACCTAGTTTTTTAACAGATGGACTGGGCAAGGATTTAGGATAGATTGTAGCAACCTGTCTCTCACGCTTGGGGTTCCCACTAATAGAAACCTCGTTTATCTGAGTTAGTAACAGCCTTATCTGAGGACATTAACAAGTAATTTTAGTACCCTAATTAATGCTGTTTCATACTATATGGGGCCTGAAGCCAGACTGAAATGTTTCAATAAATTTCATTCTTTGGATCTAACTACAGAGCATGCTAATAGACGGCTTTTTATAAGATTTTGGACAGAAAAACGGTAGATTTGAAAATGGTCTATAATAGATATCACACACAGGGTCAAATGGCTTTTTTAATCAGTGGTTTGATAACGGCAGACTAAAGGGATTAGGGCACATAACATAAGGTAAGGGATGAATTAAAATGGCTAACACTGGCTCTAAACAATAGGTCAATACTTGTTTGAGTAGACTTTAGGGATTGGATCTAACAAACCTGTTGATGACTTAGACGAGATGATCAGTGCGGATAGTTCAGTATTAGTAATTGGGGTAAAAGATTCTAATCTGATTTACAGCTCATAAACCGATGTCTTCACTAATGCTGCATCTGAAGGTTGCGAACAGTTTGGTGATGTGAGAGCATTGAGTTTATGCTTAATGTTTCTATCTTATCATAAAGAAAGTCTGAAATCATTACGTTAAAAGTACACAGAACAGGAGAGGTCACTTCTGTGGGGTTTTTTGTAAGTTGGAGACTGTTTAAAGAGAAATCTTGGTTATTATTATTTTCTCTATGATTGAAGAGAAGTATGCAGGCTTTAGCTTTAGTGAGGGCATCTATGATCTGCCATGCGTCCCTTCCAAGCAATCTTAAACACCTCAATTTCTATGTCTCCACTTGCGCTCTAGATGCCGTGTTCTTGGCTTTAAGGTACGGGTGTGCGTCATTATTACCATGGTGAGCCTTTTTCCTACTACGTTTGACCCTAGCAGGGGCAGTCGTGTCGAGGGTGAGCGAAGCACACATTCTAATTTGTCATTTACACACTCAAGCGGATGATCTCCGTAGGGTATTTAAATTCCAAGTTGGTAGGTTTAATAAACGCAGCTGGAGGTAGCGATTGTGATAGTGCGCTTGGGTATAATAAGGGAGAAGGATTTTATGTACTAAGAGATAGCTCAAATACTAAAAGATAGTGATCTGGAAATCAAAATCCTTTGCGGAAAACATCAAGGTTATCTATATTGATATCCAAATGTTAATATAGATATAAAGTATGATTACAGGGTGGGTTGGTACATCACATTCTGAGTGATACATAGGGATTCTAAGAGGACTCCAAGCAATTCTAAGGGGATCCTGCTCATTGTCAAAGTGGAATATTGGAAACACCTACAATTAAAGCCTATTGTGACCGTAGTATGCAGGAAAGAAAGGTGCAAATCCTGAAGAAATTCTGGAATAGGGACCAGGAGGGCGGTAAATAGTGATAAGCTGAAAAGGTGGGTTTTGGATTCCATAAAGGATGGTTCAGTCACATTAAGAATCAGTTATTCAAAAGAATTAGCCTTGTAAGGGATTTAGTGTAAACACCTAACTCTTTGTCAAAAATTTTGCTAGCCTCCCCCCGACCCTAGGACGAGGGCGATTAGGATGACTGTATCCCAGGAGGTGAGGCTTCATTTAAGGCTAAATATTCATCAGGGTCTAATCCAAGTTCAGATGAGACAGGAGAGCGTGTAAGCGTTAATCAGTATCATTTCATTTCAATCACTGCTTTTGTTTGTAAGGGATCTAATGTTAAGTAAATCCTAGCTTAGTCTAAGTTGTTTCTTTTTCAGCTATCTGTGTGTATACGAATGGAGGTATTAAAACAGACTTTTTGAGAGCGTTTACGTTTAGGGCAGATGCGGGAACAGACACAGTTTCAAATAATGTGGGTTCTGGGTGACGGTGCATGGCTACCAGCAGACAGTTGGTTAAGCCGTCTGTCTGCTTGCCTGACCCCTGCTCTGGATAGGTAGCCCCTAAACCAATAGGGCATAAGACTATGGGCAATGTTGCAGGAGATGAGAGCAGAACCCTCTCGAGTGGATGGACACCGTCCCATCCAAAAAGGCCAGGGCTACCTCAAAGGCTGTTCAGGTTCTATAGCCCACGTTGTTTTCAGAGCACCCACTTGGACAAGCCAGCAGTTCGCGACCATAACCTGCTGTAGGCTTGGTAACATTGCAGCATTAGGATGGGGCCAGAGCAAACTACAGCATGGACATCGCCTTTGCCATGCTAACCACCTCTACAAAATTAGCCTTAGTGTAACCTCTGACTGACGAAGGCGTATATCATTAGCCCCTACATAAATAAAAAAACTATCGTTAGAGCAATCTGCGGGCTATCGATTCACTAAGACTCGTTACAATGTCCGGCAGTCTGGTTCCGGGAACAGAGAACTCTAGTGCTGCGTGTCCTAAAGGGGTAGCTAAGTTCACGTGTCGTACAATAGAGTCACCCATGACCAGAGTCTTTCAACAGGCTGCTCAGGGGTGTTTCACTGGGGGGCAAACCTGTTGGGACACGTGAAACAGGTAAAAGAGTGGTGTTTACCGTGGACTAAGCCTACGACTAGTCGCCGAAACCGTCACCCACTTGCCCCTGCTGCGAGGACTTGCCGGGGATCTAACTTCACCTGTGGCATCCAGATCTGCTAAGTAGGAGCTGAGCAGCCTTCTTCTAATGTCTGGATGGTTGCCTCTAAAACTCAATCTTCTCCGTCAGATGGCTCAAGCCTAACCTATCACAATAAAAAATTTACAATATGGACAGAGGCAGAATAGCTAAACATGCCACAATTCGGCACAGGGAACAAGCACAGCAGAAGCCATGTTAGTCAATTAAATTAAGGTACTTAGCTCGGGTGGTGTGTGGGGTGCCGAGTGGATCTGGTTCAGCTGCAGCCGATGTCCAGGCACAATGTCAGATTCAAGCATTAATACAAGTTAATACAAAACGTCACAAAAAACTAGTCTCAGAAAGCAGGTGGGAAAAATATGTACAAAAAGTTAAAAAACACACACGATGCGAAGACGGACGCAACTCTGGTATAGCTAATGGGCTACAAAACACAAGCCTGGTATACCGTAAAGTTACTAATAAGATTAGCGGCAAAAAATATATCAATCCGCCGGTTACGAGAATAAAATAATGAAGATGTTGTACCCAAACCAACTAATTATAACGATTATATCATGATACAGATCGATCGGGAATTAAATAGTTCAAATGTAATAAGCTGCTAACAGTACGAAACGGCGTGCGTCCTGGTGCAAACCGCCGGAGGAATTTCAGTCTGGGTTGGCCAGATCCTCGCAATCTCGGTCAGTTCTCTCAGCGTTCTCTAGCGAGTGTGTGCAAGCTACAAACCTGCAAAGTGATGAACAAAAGAGACATCTACATCAAATCAGTGTTTTGGTGTAACACCCTTTGCCTTTCAGTTCTCTAAGTACAATCGCACACAGTTTCTGAAGGAACCTGGCAGGAGGTGTTCCAGGACATCCTGGAGAACTAACCACAGATATTCTGTGGATTTAGGCTTGCTCAGTCCTTCGGTCTCTTCGGTTAAATCCCAGACAGATCGATGGGATGTTTGAGATCAGAGCTCCGATGTGTCCATATCCTCACGTTCCAGGACTTATTTACACTGAAGATAGTTCTTGGTGACATGCTGTAGCCACAAATTGTTCCATGAAGACCCACTTATGACGGACTTCTCAGAACACGTATTTGCTGATGGTACTGCATGGACATCTTAGTTTTTAAGGAAGTAAGCATGAGGTGTCTGACCACTGCCTCTACGTCCTCAGCATTGCATTCTTTGCCTACTTTTTAAAATGAGCTTGAACCCCCAGATACTTTGAAATCCGCCTGGGAGAGACCTGCTGATGCGTATACCCTACCTTGTGTCTTGTTATGTGCTAAGGCCTTGCCGTGGTTGTATGTCCTGGACACAAACTGTTTTCCCACAACCTTATCTGTAGCAGGAGTTTGGCTGTTCCTCACCCAGTTTTATGCCTCCTACACATCTGCTTATTTCTTTAAGGCTGTGTTGCAAATGATAATTTTTATCACGGTTGGATAATTGGTTAATTACACCTGACGATAATCCCTACAAAATCCCAGACTGTGAGAGAGTACCAAGAAGAATTGATGTTGTTTTGAAGGGCATAGGTGGTCACACCGAGTATTGGTTGATTCAGATTTATCTTGTTCATTCAATATCGCATTTAATTGACACAAAATAACTATACTACTCTATTGTAAATCGTTCTTACTTTGTAGCATTTATTTTCCACACTGCCCAAATACTTTAGCCATATTACTGTACATCAATTGTTTTAATTTTCAAAAAAAATTATAAATGCAAAGTTGTTACAAATAAATATACATTATTTGGTCTGAATGTTTTATTCTAGACGTGAGTCGAGGCTTGTGATTAATTCCAGGACTACATGAGTATCAATATTAAATCAAATCCGTGTTTTTTTTCTGTGTTAGATTATGTTTTGTGATTTCCACACTTGTCGGGATGGAACGCGGTTGAGGTGGGGAATGTGGAAAAAGGCCTTCATTAACAAAAGTCGTCATCACGGGCCAGACGACCGTCGAGACACAGGTGAACAGGAGACCCTTGCCAGCCTCCTTCCCCAAATGATGAAATGACTCCAGTTAGCTTTGGCTGTTTGAACCACAGAGTACTGGACTCTGAATCTGCGACCTGAACTGAACACACACCACCAGCCATTGTTTGTTTTCCCGGGGCCCTTGTAAAAACCCCTTTGATCCTTACAATGGTGCGGCAAGTTTGTGAACTCTTTAAGGAATTTTATAATTTTTCTGCATAAAAACATCTCAGATTTTCACACAAAGTACTAAAAGTAGATAAAGAGAGGCACAGTTCAACAAATGAGACAAAATATTATATTTTAATTTATTTATTGAGGAAATGAATCCAATATTACATATCAGTGAGTGGCTTCAGCTCTGGGATGTTGGTTTGGGGTTCTACAGTAGCTGATCACTTCAGGTTCTCCCCAACATTTCCATGGATAAGGTCAGGACTTTGGACTTGGCCATTCCAAAAACATAAACCTTTATTCTTCGTTAACCATTCTTGGTAGAACGACTTGTTTGCGTAGGTCGTTGTTCTTGCTGCATGACCCACCTTCTATCTGGATTGACCAGTTCATGGACCGGATTGTCTGAACATTTCCTTTAGAATTCTCTGATATTGAATGAATTTCATTGTTTCCATCAATGATTTCAAGCAGTCCGGCCCAGATGCAGCAAAACAGGCCCAAAACCATGATAATACCACCCACACCATGTTTCACAGATGGAATAAGGTTTCTTATGTGGAATGCAGTGTTTTTCCTTTATCCAAACATAACACTTTTTTTTTAAACCAAAAAGTTCTATTTTTGTCTAATCCGTCCACAAAACCATTCTTACAATAGCCTTCTGGCTCGTCCACGTGATCTTTAGCCCCCCCCAAAGCAGATGAGCAGCAATGTTCTTTTTGGAGAGCAGTTGGCTTTAATCCTTGAAGCCCTGCAATGCAACACCATTGTTGTTCATTGTTCTTATGTGGATCATGAACCCATTAACATTAGCCAATGTGAGAGAGGCCTGCAGTTGCTTAGAAGTTACCCGGGGTCCGTTGGGACATCTCCAACTATGAACGCCTTGCTCTTGGAGTGATCTTTGGTTGGTCGACCACTCCTGGGGAGGGTAACAATGGTCTTGAATTTTCTCCATTTGTACACAATCTGTCTGGACTGTGGATTGGTGGAGTCCAAAACTCGTTAGAGATGGTTTTGTACCTTTTCCAGCATGATGAGCATCAACAAATCTTTTCTCTGAGCGCCTCTCCTTTGCATGTTACACTTCCACAAACGTTGTTGGAAGAGCGACTGATAGCTCCCTGTCTTTAAATAAAACAGGGTTGCCACTCACACCTGATTGAATCCATTGATTGGAAAACCATCTGACTCCAATTTCACCTTCCAAAAACTACAATCCTAGGGGTTCCATAATTTTGCCATTTAATATTCATGTAATATTGGATCATTTTCCTCAATAAATAATGACCAAGTTATAATATTTGTGTCTCAGTGTGTAACGGGGTCTCTTTGATCTACTTTAGGACTTGTTGCTGAAAAATCTGATGATGTTTTAGGTCATATTTATGCAGAAAATCTAGAAATTCTAAAGGGTTTCACCAAAAACTTTCAGCCACCACTGTAAGTAAATATTATTTTTAATGTAATAAAATTTACCAATGATACATTTGTGTTATTGTCTGTATAATAACAGTTATTGGTAATTCTGTTCTTGACTTTAATGACGAAGGGCTTCGCCGATGGGGTAAACAATAGAATGGACCCATTTTACCTCAGGAAGGCTGACAACAAAATAGTTCTTCTGTGATCCTTATCTTAAAATTAACAGTAAAGGTGATCCAAAGGAAACTGTGGTATAATCGCAGTAATACACGCGAGCTTGGGCTTTATGTGAGATATTGGCACGGGTGTGTTGATCTTCGATCTACAGCTGCAGCAACTCGTGCCAGTATCTCACGTTTTAAAGCACTCCCTCTGGTGTAGTAATTGATTATTATATATTATATATATATATATATATATATAAATATATATATTATATATATTATATATATATATATATTATATATATATATCAATGTACACATACGTGCTTGCCTGATGTATGATTGTCTGAAAAATGTTGTTTTATGGTAGTTTTTTTTTAGGTGTTAAAGGTTTGGCTTAAACTGTATTTTAATGGCAGAGGCGGAACATGCAGGAGTTATAAGGCACAATAGTCCACAATACTCCACTGTTTACCATCATTCAACATTACGTATGTAAAAACTCAGACACGTGTGCGTTCAATGATGTTTGGATAATAAATAAATAGTTATCGCAGTGACTACAACACAAATAAAACATTTTATCCAAATATTCACCAGTGATCAGACTGTTATCGGAGTGTTTAATAGTAATGGTTATTTAGGGGAAAAAAGTTTATTAAAGGAAAAAAAAAGTTTAATTAAATTATTTAAATTATTCCTCCTCCATGAGACGAATAAAATGATTACCATACATTTTAGACTTTTACTTGTCTGTGAGGGAGCGTTTAGAGGTGGGCGTCTAGTTCCTATCAAACCCACATATTTTGGACTCTAACTTTCTATAGAATCAGGATGTTATACCAACCCCCTGTGAATGAAATTTACATCATCTCAGCCATTTCATTAGCACTGAAGTTCAGTGGTTGTCCAACTCTAAGGAACTGTTCTCTTAGTGTTCACACTGTTATGCAGTGTTTCTATTTACTATGTGTACTTATTTAATTAGTTTAATATTTTACTACGTTGGTAAATATTGTTGCTTTTTCTCCTTTTGTCTCTCCAATGTCTAAAAAATTAATTTTAGGGTTTCCCTTTTTTCTCCTAAGGGGGGTTTGGAGAAAAAATCAGAAATGGGAAGCCTTTTGTAGAGACAAAATTAAGAACTTATCTATTTCTCCTGAGCCATAGAAAGACGATCTGAAGAAATACTTTTCATTGCGGATGGGAACCATGAACTGTGGAACACATTCACAAAAAAATCAAATAAAGGACAGAATATCAAAAAATCAAAGAGTAAACGATATACTTTAGGGTTTAATCAACTTAACATAAGGATAACGACATTAAGGAAATGATTTAACATTCAACATAGATTCATGAAAATTGGTATCAAATTAAACCTAATGAATTATTTTAGCCGGATGATTCAAAATTGGAAAACTTTTCTGAAGTTAGGCATGATAAATTTAATAAAACAAAAACCTTTGTTCTGATGACCAGCTTATTAATAAACATTTATTAGGGTGAGGGAGCCATGTGTTGGATGTGAGGCAGTAAATGTCAAGACTTTTGATTCAAGATGTGTGTAGCCATGGGTTTGTTAAAAAAATTAATAGGACGCAACATCAAAGGTTTTGGTCCAGAGAGAATGGACTAACTTGGGCTAACCTATCTTTGGGTAGATGACAGGATAATAAACCCATGCTCACATGTCCTTGGTCATGTTTATAGAGGTGTAAATTACAGAAGAGTTACCTGGAGATGCTTCCCCTATCATGGAAAAAGGGGTAAGATTGTCATAATCACATGTTTTATAAACCTTAAAAGCCAGACTTCGTGGCACCAGAACTGGATGAAGATGGGTAAGATATGTAAATGATTACAGGGGTTGTTTTAATTAGACTCTGGGGCTTGCCACAAGAAGGTTTAAAATTACTTTTTATGAGGGCACACACACATGGTAAACAGGCTCCAGACAGCCCAGACAGATCCCCAGTGGATCTTTTGATTCACCAACAGTCAGAAGCAGCTCCTTCAGTTTGTTATTCACCATCCAGACACAGGGGGCATCTTCACTACACACTTTTGTTTTTGCGCGGACCATTTCCAGGCACTTAGCAGAAGGAAATTTGTTGTCATGGCACATATTACATGTCCTTCCACTGACAGCCAGCCACTGTCGCCTCGGTTTGCAGTGGTGTCGTGAACGAGAAACCTGGACTGCTACAGACTGGAACCGTATCGCCTTTAGCAATGACTCCAGGTTCTGTTTGAAATCCAACGATGGTCAGGTTTGACTATGGAGGCCTTGTGGTGAGTGCTTAAATCCTGAATCCTGCTTTTGTTATTGACACCGCACACGGGTTCCGCATTTCTCCTCATCATCTGCCTCCATAAAATGCCAGATGAAGCAGCCGTGGACCGCCAGATCATCCGCGCACGATTCCTGGTACCTTGTCTGTACTAAGCTCCTGGTATTTTGTGCCCTGTATTTTCTAAGTCATAGTTATCCTGTTTATCTCGCCATCGAGTATCCGCTAGTGTTAGCCTAGCCTTTAGCCTTGCTTGTTTTTTTCCAGATTAGCTTAGCCACTAGCTCTGTTGCTACGCTAGTTAGCTTATTGTGCTCTCGTTTGTGTTGTCTTGCCTCGCCCCTGGTGGCACCCTAGCATTACTTTTCTGGTTATCAGTCTCGTTGGTTTTGCACCCTGTTCAGTTCTCCCTGTTTTCAGCTACCACGCCAGGTTTTGTTTCCTCGCTTATATTTTGTTTCTCCCCTTCAGTTCCCGTCTGGTCATCATTCCTGCCATTTCACCTCCGGAGTTCCAGTCCAGCTGTCCGTCCTGCCTTCCTGCTATCATCGTGGAAGTTGGGACCTTGCTGGTCGGGAGGGTCAGCCACACCTCCACCGCTTGTTCTACCTCGAATCACCCCGTTCCTGCGCCAGACTTCTTGGGCTCCTGCGTATACTTAGTAGCAGTTATTTTTGATTTTCTTTCCTTTGTTTATTATTACTCTATTTGGTTGTTGCTATTCATTTTTTTAATAAATTCCTTGGTTGCTTTACTGGTGTCCGTCTGCTTGAAACTTGCATCTTGGGTTCCTAGCCTTGTGTGTCGGTATCCGAATGTAACAGAACGATCTGGCCAATTATGGAACCCGCAAGTCCCAAGCCAGACGACCCCTTGGCCGTCGGTATGCTGGTCCAGAGGCAAGAAGCCTGACTGTCCCAGCATGACCAGTTACTGCGCTCTCTTGCTGAGTCTAACCGCCTTTTGACCACTCAAGTTACCGCTGTAACTAGTAAGATTAATCGTTTCCTCTCAGGGCTCTGTCTCCCCTGCCTTGAGCCAGACCACCCCTGCTGCAAGTGAAATGCGGGATTCTGCACCCCCTCTGGCTGCAGATGCCCACTGGAATGATACAGCCTTGCAAGAGGCTTTTCGTTCCGGGTTGTCTGAGCAGCTGAAGGATGACCTTGCTGCTCGTGCCCTCCCAGTCTGGACGCTTTGGTGGCTCTGGCTGTTCGCCAGGGAAAGGTCCCTGTCCAGGTGTCCCCGTCTCTGCGGACCCAGTTCACTGCGCCGGTCGAGCGGTCACCTCCTCCGTCACCCATGGTCACACCGGAGGAACCCGAACCCATGCAACTGGGTCGAACCGAACTCACCCACCAGGAACGCGCCGGCCAGAGAGAGAGCGAGCTATGTTTTTACTGTGGGATCGCTGGCCATTCGATAACAGCTTGCCCCATTCGGCCAAAAGGGATTGCTCGCCAGTGAATTTGGGGGCCCTGACGAGCACTTCCCTTAGACCCCCAGCACCACTGCGACCGTCACTCCTCCTGCCAGCTACTTTGCACCTCGCCGGGACTACCCACTTCTTGGAGGCCCTGGTGGACTCTTGGGCGGAGGACAACATCATGGATGGTGACCTCGCCACCCGACTCGGAGCACCGCTGGAACACCTCGAGACCCCAAGGAGGGCTTACGCTCTGGATGGCAAGCTCCTGGCCGAGATCACCCATCGCAACTGTCTTCTGCTAATGGTTCTGTCTGGCAATCATCACGAGAACATCACTTTCTCCATTGTCCAGGTTCCTAAGACTTCGGTGGTTCATGATTTCCCTTGGCTCAAACTCCACAACCCTACCATTGACTGGAGCCAGGAAAGGATCCTTGGCTGGAGCAAAGCCTGCCACCAGAGCTGCCTCCAGTCTGCTATTCCACCCACCATGAACCCTCGGTGCACTTCTCGGTCTTCTGAAGACATTGACCTCTCCCTGGTGCCTCAGCCCTATCACGACCTTCGCAAGGTGTTTGACCGAGATTTTGCCATGAGCCTGCTGCCCCACAGGCCCTACGACTGGTCCATAGAACTCCTGCCTGGTGCCCTTCTCCCCTCCAGCCAACTGTATCACATGTCTCGCGCGGAGAGGGAGGCCATTGAGCAATATATCACTGAGTCATTCGCGGCAGGTCTCGTCCGCCCTTCCTCCTCTCCCCTCGGAGCGGGATTTTTTTTTGTGGGCAAGAAAGACTTCCGTGGGCTTAACAATATAACCAGACAGAATAGGTACCCTCTCCCCCTCTTGTCATCGGGCTTCGAATTGCTCCAAGGTGCCACCATCTTTTCGAAGCTCGATCTGCGGAATGCCTACCACCTCATCCACATCAAGCGGGGGGATGAGTGGAAGACCGGGTTTAGCACTCCCCTCGGACATTTCGAGTATCTTGTTATGCCTTTCGGATTAACTAATGCCTCGGCTGTGTTTCAAGCCTTTATGAATGACGTTCTGCGTGATTTTCTAAACCATTTTGTTTTTTTGCAATCTAGATGACATCCTGGTGTTTTCCCGGTCCGAGGAGGAGCACGTCAGGCATGTTCGTCTTGTCCTCACCCGCCTGCTGGTGAACAGGCTGTTTGTGAAGGCCGAGAAGTGCCTTTCCATGCCGCATCTGTACCATTCTTGGGGTTCATTGTCCAGAGGGGGTGCATCAAGGCAGACCCAGCCAAGATCCAGGCAGTCGCAGAGTAGCCCGTACTTACTGGATGCAAGAAGCTGCAGCGGTTCTTAGGGTTTGCCAATTTCTACTGCAAATTCATACGAGATTATAGTAAGGTTGCTGCCCCGCTTACCTATCTCACCTCTATTAAGCAAGTCCTTTCATTAGACCCATGAGGCTGAGGCGGCTTTCTCTAAGCTCAAGAGGTTGTTTACATCTGCACTTGGTCTTGGCCCCAGCAAACAAATTTATCTTTGAGGTTGACGCATCGGACCTGGGAGCAGGCGCGGTCCTGTCTCAATGTGGGGGTCCCGACAATAAACTTCACCCTTGTGTCTTCTTTTCTAGACACTTCTTGCCTGCCGAGTCTAATTATGATGTGGGTAACCGGGAGCTCCTTGCTGTTAAGCTGGCGCTGGAGGAGTGGAGACACTGGCTAGAGGGGGCCGAACAGCCATTCCTGGTTTGGACTGACCACAAAAACCTGGCGTACATACAAGGGGCAAAAAGACTGAACTCGCACCAAGCCAGTTGGGCATTATTTTTTTTACGAGATTTAACTTTACCATTACCTATCGCCCTGGGTCTATCGAATCGAAGTTCTCGGGTCACCCGGGCTACCACCGTACTCTTGCTCTGCTCAAGAGGTATTTCTGGTGGAGGAACATGGACCTTGACACCCGACAGTTTGTGGCAGCTTGCCCCACGTGTGCCCGCAGTAAGGCCCTTCACCAGCCCCCGGCAGGACATTGCAGTGGATTTTGCAACTGGGCTTCTGGCATCCGATGGACATACGGTTATCCTTACCGTGATAGACTGTTTCTCTAAGGCCCTTCATCTGGTCCCGCTGCCCAAGCTCCCTTCTGCCATGGAGACGGCCTAGATCCTGTTCAACCAGGTATTTAAAATTCACGGTATTCCCTTGGATATTGTTTCTGACCGGGGGCCTCAGTTTACTTCGCAGGTGTGGAGGGCCTTCTGCCTCGCCATTGGAGCCACTCCCAGCCTCACGTCAAGGTTCCACCCCCAGTCCAACGGACAGGTCGAAAGGGCCAACCAGGAAATTGAAGCCACTTTGCGCTGCCTGTCCGCCCAGAATCCTGCCACCTGGAGCCAGAACCTGGATTGGGGTGGAGTATGCCCATAACACCCTACCTAGCTCGGCTTCGGGGCTCTCGCCTTTTGAGGCCTTGCTGGGTTATCTGCCTTAGGAAATGCCGGAACATCTGGGAGACCACTCGGAAGGCGCTCTTCATGACTCACTACTAACTAGTCTATGACTATAACTATGAACTTCGAGCCCAGCCCCGTCTACTCCAGGGCAGATGGTTGGCTTCGGCGAGGGACATCCCGCTTAAGGTGGAGTCCAAGAAGCTGGCGCCAAGGTATGTTGGTCTGTTCCCAGTAGATAAGATTATTAACCCGTCTACAATCCGTCTCAAACTCCCCCATCACATGCGTATCCATCTGGCTTTTCAAGTTTCCCAGGTCAAGCCGGTAGCTTCCTCGGGTCTGTACTAAGCTCCTGGTATTTTGAGCCTTGTATTTGCTAAGTCATAGTTATCCTGTTTATCTTGCCATCGAGTATCCGCTAGTGTTAGCCTAGCCTTTAGCCTTGCCTGTTTAGCCACTAGCGCTAACTCTGCTGCTACGCTAATTAGCTTATTGTGCTCTCGTTTGTGTTATCTCGCCTTGCCCCTGGTGGCACCCTAGCATTACTTTTCTGGTTATCAGTCTCATTGGTTTTGCAGTTCCCATCTGGTCATCATTCCTGCCATTCCACCTCTGGAGTTCCAGTCCAGCTGTCCGTCCTGCCTTCCTGCTATCATCGTGGACGTTGGGACCTTGCTGGTCGGGAGGGTCAGCCACACCGCCGCCGCTCGTTCTACCTCGAATCATCCCATTCCTGCGCCAAACTTCTTGGGCTCCTGCATATTATTAGTATCAGTTATTTTTGATTTTCTTTCCTTCATTTATTATTGCTCTATTTGGTTGTTGCTATTCATTTTGTTAATAAATTACTTGGTTACTTTTCTGGTGTCCGTCTGCTTCAGACTTGGATCTTGGGTTCCTAGCCTTGTGTGTTGGTATCCGAACATAACAGAGGGTAGTTTAAAGTTCCTTAGGCGTCTGAGGTGGTAGAGGTGGTGTTGTGTGGCGGACTTCACTATGACACTATACAACAAAGTAACGTGAGTTTTGTGAGATCAAATGCCATTCTTGGTTCATCTGAATTTTAAATTCTGCTACACCATGTTTGTGTTTACATGCCGAGTCCAATAGTAGCTGCAGCAACACAATTCAACTAACTTATTGTTCACTGCAGTGTCAGAGAATAATTTAAATGTAACGTACTGCAGCTCTGCACACACCCTTTCCACACACACTCACTTCCTGAGCAGTTTGCAACACTATTAACGGTAAACTAAAAAGAGGAACTGGAGAAAATTACAAAACATCCTATTTAAGCAGCAGACAAAGAAACCGCACAGCCAGAGAGGAGGACAGAGGCAGTACCGGAGTGTAACAGAACAGGACTTTAATACCTTTCTGAAGTGGAGTTGGGCTGGAGATCTGTAAGTGTGAACTCAGAATGCAGATCCTCCTCATCTTCACCCTCTGTCTGATCTCAGGTAAGCAAATGCACTCCAACATTCTCATCACTATCAGCAGCAGTGTTGCATGAAGGAAGCATTTGCTCTTTTGTTAGATGGTGGAGCTTCCATGGAAGTAATAGGATATTCAGAAGGAGGAATCTTACTCTGGTGCAAGTATGATAGAGAATACGAACAAAACCCAAAATATTTCTGTAAGGGTTCATGGCCAAGCTGTGATGATCAAATAAAGACAGCAGATAAAAAGCAGTGGGTACATACAGGAAGATTCAGACTGTATGATGACACCAGCTCAGCAGAGTTCCTGGTGTGGATCAGAGAGCTCACTGTAGGGGATTCTGGAACGTACCAATGTGGAGTTGATAGACCTGGGTTAGACATCCACACAGCAGTTAAAGTGACAGTAAAAGGTGAGTTTCTTTTACCTCTTAATCTGTTCGTTTTCCTAAACTCTCTATCATCAGTGTTAGCTACAGTAACTACGGTTTTATACAATTTAATAATCTGACTGATAATTAACTTATTCAGAATAAAAATGTTTATTTATACACTACAGTCAGAATTTATTTAAATTATTAAGGTCAGTCTGAAATGTGTGGAATGAAGCAGATGATCCTTTAAAATGGTGGAAACCTGTATATAAATCAAGCCAGTGATGGTGATACTTCCATGTGCTACAGGTTTGTGTGGCTTAATGACCATTCTCTGATTGTCTAGGGTTGTACTAATGCATGTGTCATCAAAACAGCTAATGTATGTGGTAAGGTAATATATGGGTTAAGCAGCTTAATAACTAATAATAAGGATAATAACATTATCGGACCCTGGATGTAGATGTGCTGTTCTCATACTCGTACAAACAGCATGAAGAGCCCTCAAAGCATTTCCCTGTAAAACACAAATCATTTACATACTTTTTTATATAATGTGCATGTGATTTTAAATTTCAATTATCTTATTTTTAATAGGCGTTTTGGGCTCTAGAGAGGTGACTGCATATGCAGGAGGAGGAATCAACATCAAGTGCAGATATGATCATAAATACACAAACAATCTCAAATCTTTCTGTAAGATCGGATCAAATCGTCGGTGCTTTAATGGAATAAAACCAGAACCAAACAGTGAATGGAAACATGATGGCAGATGGTCAGTTCATGATAACAGTAGTGCAGGA
>JAJAGP010004051.1:0-57917 GCA_025084515.1 Ancistrus triradiatus | reverse complement strand
ATGAATGCGACTTAAGAGCCGGTTGATAGTTTTATGGGTTATCCTACATTTATTAATGCGCTTAGAATTACTTATTCAATAATGTGTGCTCATGTCATTTTCCTATCATAGAGGGGAACAGTAACTAAGTGTGGGATCTCCCTCCTCCATGCTCCTTCATTTGAGCTTGAGTGCTTACAGGCCAGTTCTAAATAGAAGTCCACAATGAGCAAACTTCCTCTTCAGTGCTACAAAGTGCTACAAAATGTGTGATGGTTATGGACGATTAATAGGTTAATCAGCAGAAGAATTGGATGGTAAACTGCTTTGAGTTCTTTTTAATGAATTCCAACATGGGTCAGGTGAAACCAATTTCGAACACAATAGGAGGGTTAATACAGTCATGCATTTGTAAGCCATGTGTTTGTGTACCTGTGGTCATGTTGTGAATGATATTTTAGTGAAAAAGATGCAACAATGATATCATATACTGGCTAACACAATCTGTAGTGTTACTTGATTTTGTTTTCCCCATAAGGAATAATGTAAATTTAATAAATTTGTTCCAGACCCCCAGAAAATCCACACTGTCTAAATTGTTAAATGCATTAATGGAACTGTATTGTACAGGTGCTCCCTGATTTACGAAGGGTTTATGTTCCGACAAATCCATCATAAGATAAATGTAACATGAAATGAACAGTTTAACAGTGTTTGGCACAGCGGTCTATAGTGTATCATAGCGGAGATATGGGAAGTAAGTTCATTTACATTTACCTACATTTGACCAAAACCATTAAAACAAAGCTTATTTTATAATAGCGTTGAAAAATCTCATGTGATTTAGTGAGTAATGGAAAGTAATGGAAAGAGTAAATGAAAGTGAAAGCTTACTTACTCATCGGCACTAGCATAGCTGCTAATGCTAACTACTCAACCTGTGTTCTGGGGATTCATTACAGGATTTATATTTCGGTTGGCTGGCAGTACTATCCTTTTTAGGTTAGTGGAGACTTATTTGCACTAAAAATAAATGTAACAATAAAGAAAAACACAATAAACACAGCTCAGATCTTCACTGGGAAAGAGCTATTGTGAGACTGAATCACATTGTGAATCATGAATCATGAATCAAGATTCGGCTGAAACGAGTCTTGTGGCTTGATTCATACAAGTTTATGAACGTGTGCCGAGTACTGAGGAAACAACAAGGACTGAGACAAATTTTTCTAGTCATAATGCAGCGAGAACCCGAATCTGACGAGTTCTAAGGTGGTCGAGAACCGAGGTACCACTATACTTAAGACTATAATGTTAATTAAAAAACAAACATAAAGTTTAGTTTTTGTTCCTCACTGGAATTCCTCAATGGGGAATTTATCACTAGAACTTTATTAGGAACTGCTCAGTAATTATCAAGACATTGTGCAATAGTGACTCAGTGGTTAATGTACTGGGTAATTAACCAAGAGGTTGAGGGTTCAAGAACCTACAATGTCAAGCTACCACAGTTGGAGCCTTGAGTTCAGGTTCCAAACCCTTCAGTTGCTTGGATGATACCTTTACATGTTATCCGGATATGCGGTAAATGCAGTGTCCTTTAAACAGCCTCCAGTGGTCAGACACTGATGAAGGTCTAGAAGATCCATGGATTAAAGTGGCCTACAGATTTTGTATGGCTAAATAAGTATGACCTTTACCAATAAGTATGTTTTTAGTAACCATGAAGTGTACACTGTGTTTAAAAGCACAATAACTATTAGCACAGCATAAGCTTCCCATGTCACAGCCATGTCATGTGTGACTGCTGTCCTAAGAAAGATCAATCACCAGGACAGTTAGTCCTCAAAGATGCTTTTAACGCTGCGTTTAATGCTTTGTATCTCTCAAAGTGTGGCAGTATTGTACGTCAACACACTGTGTGCTTTTACCTTTTATCCCCTCACTCCCAAGTTTGATGGACACCTAAAACCCCCCCTATAAGTTTCAGAACTTATTCTGGCTCATTGACACATTCAGCTTACAGTATTTTTTGTTGTTGAGTATGAGATTGGTTTCTCAGTCTTTAATGCTTACTTTGTGGAACAATTTTGCCTTGCCTTGCCTCGCTTCTTATATGTCACAATGAGCCTTAGGGCTACAAATTGAAAGCCTGATGTTTCAGTCCTGGCTCTCAAAGCTGTCACAGTTGGACCTTTGAGCAAGGTCTTTAGCCCTTTCTGCTCCAAGGGTGCCATACTGTGTGGTTGACCCTGTGCTGTGACCTGAAACTTAATAAAATGGATTAGAGGGATAGAGAATAATTTCATTGTGCTGTGCACGAGTATACAGTACTGTGCAAAGGTCTTAGGCCACCATTAGATTAGATATATCATGGACAGCAATGGTATAACGACCATATATAATTATTTCTCAGTCTGTTTATTAGAATACAACCAGAAAATACAGACTTTTTATGTAGTATTAAAAACTGGAAAAACTAGAAAAAACAGCTTCTATAGGCTATAGTGTCAAGTCTGACCTTGCACTTGAGCAATTGCAGCATCTGGCAGCTTCATCGGGTTGCCAGGTTACGCCTTCTACAGTCTGAAGATGCTTGGTCATGAAGGGTCTTTTTGGAAAGGCAGCAGCCAAGAAATCACTTTTTTTGGAAGTGGAATAGGTTAAAAGAGCTAAAATATGCTAAAACTCACAAAGATTGGAATGAAGATGGAAAGCAATGTTATGTAGTGACAAATCAAAGTTTTAAATTTGTAGGTCCAGTTGTTATCAATACGTCATATGGTCATTATACCACTGCTAAAACAACTGATCATATCTTCTGGTGGCCTAAGACTTTTGCACAGTGCTGTATGGTTACATGACAATGAAGGCACATTTTGATTCAAATTTAATAAAGTAAATGTGACACTGACAGGTGGCAGAGCATCTAAGCCCTGGAATCAACACCACTGAACGATACAAATGACTTCCCTTGAGTCTGTGGCTTATTGGCTGAATCCAGACTCGCGAATTCTATATTTGTCTGAGTCCTTGCCAGCATTAAAGGATTTTCCTCCTATCCTGCTCATTATTATTCTTGTTGACATATGGTCGTGATAGAGACTAAGCTTTAATGTGCCATGGTTCGTAGTCTTACATGACTTTCTATATACAATATTATAATAATATTATATATTACATCTCCATACCTTTTTCCTGGTCTGTGTCATGGGTGGTTCAGGAGCCTGAGCCAAAGAACACGCCCAAGCGGGCAGGAAGAGGCCGCTGGGATTTAAACCCAGTGTCACAATCCCGATCCTGTCACTTCTGGACTACAATTCCCATCAAGATTTTCTCCTGAACTGCCCTTCACTCTCTTGTTCTGATTTTCCCACTTGCACACACACACCATCAGCTTATCTCACTCGCAGACATTTCAGCTTCACTCTTGGACTGATCCCCTGCAAAGTCACGCTGTAACTGAGCCAGTGCATGAACTCTGCTTTGTTTACTCTGCCTTGTGTTTTGAATTTTCTGCCCGGTGTGACTTTTGAACTCTGGACTGCTTTTGAATCTGGTTTGCTCTGCTCTTTTGTGGATGCTTGTTATAATAATGCTTTTTAAGTAGCTCGTCCATTGTCTGCCTCTCATGACACCTGGATCTCTGCAGTGGTGGGCTGTCAAATTGCCACTGTGCCACGTGAGCACCAGGACATTATATTACACTGCACAAACATTAATTTTACATTATAAAGGCCTATTCACAAATTTTTAGCATAGTGGAACCTTCACACCAAGTGTGCTACCTTTTTTGTCTAAACACTCTGAAAACTCCCTGTCCGCTTTTGCTTTCTTTAAGTTCCTTTCATTTTTAACTTAACAAAACAAAGCCACAAGTGAAGATTAGTTCAGGAAGCTCTAGTTTGTGTTTTTTTTGTGGGCATGAACAGACTACAATGTACTTAGATAAACAAGACAACGGTTCCATATAGTCAATGTGAAGTTTTCACCATCATTTCCCTCCTTTCAGCTATATTCCGCCAGATATTTTCTTTAATATCCATGTTTTTATAGTCAGCATGTTGCTTGTCATATAAGCTCTTGTGCTCTGCTACTAGCAGGATGAGCTGTTCTGCCTGACAACCGAGCTCCTGATTGGTCAGGCTGATTTTAATGCATCTGAACAACACAGAAATTAGAACAGGCTACGATTAAAAGTTTCACGCAGTGTTGCAGTCTGTCATTTTCGGATTTGGTGTGAAGGACGGCATTGCTATACATGTTCGAGTGGGCGGTCTGGCTGAACTGGGCTTCGGTCCTTGTGATCTTGACTCGTGCATCCTTGCCTTAGACTAAGGGCAGAGCTGGGGGTTCATAGTCAAAGAGTCTTATGGTGATCAGAGACGTTGGGTTGCTGTCTTCTGCCGCTCGTGGGGTTGCCCAATGTCTCAATGTGATGCCTCTTGGCTGTGTTTTTCCTACCAGTTCTCCTCTTCTCAGCTATGCTGCTATAGCTAATGCTGCCGGGGTCTCATGCTACACTTGGCATCAGTGATTGTTAATAGACAACTGTGCTCTTTAATCAATAACTAATTACATTTCTGTTTTCTCTCCGAGCTGTGTTCCGGTACCAGTTCCAGCCCCCACACATGATTTCTTTCATCTGCTTGTAGCTCCATTCAAGTGCAAGCTGCTTCCCCGTCATCAGCTCCAGTCCCACCATAACCCGGGCCACTTAATGTCGATGTTGCATACTTCACATTTTATATCGAACTTTGACTCCATGACTTTTGTTTTCGCTCTTAGATTTATCATCTACGCCGCCCCAAGGAGGTTGGGTCCCTTTTTGAGTCTTGGTCCTCCCAAGGTTTCCTCCAATAACACTCAGGGAGTTTTTCCTTGCCACTGTTGCCCTAGGCTCGCTCAATTTGGGATTGGATGTAGATATTAGGAGATAATCTAAACTTGTTAAAGTTGCTTTGAGACAATGCTCCATTGTAAAAAGCGCTATATAAATAAATCTGACTTGACTTGACTTGACTTGACTTTTTCTAAACTTGACGTGAGCTTTTTGTCTGCTGCTTATCCTGGTCAGAGCCACAAGGGATCTGGAGCCTATCCCAAAATACATAGAAATTCACAGTTTTCAGACGAGCAAGTACCCTAAATGGGGCACCAGTCAATCGCAGTGCGCAGTGGAGGTTGCTGTTGCAGCACCCCAGGGATTATCCCCTCATCTGACCTTTCCTAACTCAGACAAGAGCAATTTTGTCTGTGGAACACCCAATCCAGCTGGAAAACAATACTGGGACTTGAAGCCCGGTCATTGCAGTGGTAGGCTAGCGAATTCCTACTGTAAAATGATTTCTGTTAAGTGGATACCTATCAACTATGTGACTTTGAACTTTAACCACTTTATCTCCATTCATCCTTGTTTATGTGTATACTTCATTTCAGAGCTAAATATATTCACCCTGTGAGAGACCGGCTGTTTGTCATTCTGACGAGTATAAAGGGAAGGGGGGAAATGGCATAATGGTGTCGAGCTTCATGACTGATGTGTGGCCTGCGAATGACAGAGATGAGAAAATAACTCTAGAAGACGGACCTGGAGAAGTTCCTGATAAGAAAATGATGGGAGGCTTTTTCCATTATGAACAATACGTTTCAGTCTAAGAAATGTATTAGTAACATATTAGATTAGCCAATGAGTAGTAGGAATGCATGGGACCAAGATAGAGACAAGGAAATAAGGGAGGGAGGGACAATGAAAGATAAACCGCAACCTCATCATGTTTTCATCAGAAATAACCTTGGGTTTCCGAAGTCTTTGGAGAGGTGCCACGTTCTCCATAAGTTCAAAGTTAATAGGAAAAGTATCAGCTGTTCAGTCCCACAGACACTCACTCTTGCCAGCTGGTCCGCCTTAGCCGAGGAATCTCAGCTTTCCCCTCAATCCTTGTAAGATGCAAATTCATTACCATTGGGAAGGATTATGCTATATTACGGCTGTGCAGTCGGGTGCTGTTTCCCTTTCTTGTTTTGTTCCTTTGTCTGTCCCTTGAGGCTCACAAACTCGCAATGCCCACTAGTGTCTGCACTTTGCCTGGGCTTATTATGTGAACGAGACTTTTAAAGTTAACGCTCCCTGCATTGGGCTTTTAGTTGCTGTTCCAAAACAGGCACAAAAAGCAGTGACTGTGGATAACTTGGTAAATTGATGATGCTTTGTGTAATTTTACAGCAGCTCTGTTTTAAGTAGGGGCAGACTGTGTTACTCGCTATTGCCACTCTCCATGCACTTATGTTTCTGTGATTCTTCAATTAGGGGAACTTTTAAATCCCCAGGTTATAAATTCATGTTGGAAATACTTCACTACACAATAAATAGCTTTGGTATTTAAAAAAATGATAATAAAACTGCACTAATTTCATTGTGATTTCCATTTTTTTATGTTATAAACATCAGTACTTTGCTGCTTTGACCTTGCCCCTAACCCAGAATTTAACAATTCCCGTTGCTCCAATAAATGATGAATTGTGGTTTTTTATAGTAACTAGGAATATATAGAGTGGGGGGCAAAAAAAGTATTTAGAGTCAGCTACTGTCTGTGCAAGTTCTCCTACTTAGAAAGTGATGAGAGAGGTCTGTAATTTTCATCATAGGTACACTTCAACTATGAGAGACAAAATGAGAAAACAAAATCCAGGGAAATCACATTGTAGGATTTTTAAAGAATTTAAAATTGTATATCATGGTGGAAAATAAGTATTTGGTCAATAAGAAAAGTTTCAAGTCAATGTCTGACAAAGATCAAACCACTTTCCTGTAAGTCTTCACCAGGTTGGCACACACTGTAGCTGGTATTTTGGCCCATTCCTCCATGCAGATCTCCTCTAGAGCAGTGATGTTTTGGGGCAACAAGGGACTTTCTCCACAAATTTTTCTATGGGGTTGAGGTCTGGAGACTGGCCTAGGCCACTCCAGGACCTTGAAATGCTTTTTTCCGGAGCCACTTTCTTCGTTGCCTTAGCGGTGTGTGTTTGAAATAATTGTCATGCTGGAAGACCCAACCATGTTCCATCTTCAATGCTCTCACTGATGGAAGGGAGGTTTTGGGGCTTAAAATCTCATGATACAATGGCCCCATTCATTCTTCCCTTAACACGGATCAGCCCCAAAGCATGATGTTTCCACCCCCATGCTTCACAGAAGGTTATGGCGCAACTCAGCAGTCTTCTTTCTTCTCCAAACCACGACGAGTTCACAGTTTTTTACCAAAAAGTTCTAGTTTGGTTTCATCTGACCACATGATATTCTCGCCAATCCTCTTCTGGATCATCCATATCCATATGCCTCTCTGGCAAACTTCAGACAGCCGCCTGGACATGTACTGGCTTTAAGCAGGGGGACACGCCTGGCACTGCAGGATCTGAGTCCCTCTCGGCGTAGTGTGTTACTAATGGTAGCTTTTGTTACTTTGGTGTCCAGCTCTCTGCAGGTCATTCATCAGGTCCCTCCATGTAGTTCTGGGATTTTTGCTCACACGTTCTCATGATCATTTTGACCCACGGGATAAGATTTGCGTGGGGCCCCAGATCAAGGGAGATTATCAATGGTCTTGTATGTCTTTCCATTTTCTTACAATTGCTCCCACAGTTGATTTATTCACACCAACCTGCTTGTCTATTGTAGATTCAGTCTTCCCAGCCCTTGGGCAGGTCTCCAAGGTTTCTTCCTGGTGTCATCATAGGTACACTTTTCAACTATGAGAGACAAAATGAGAAACAAAAACACCAGGAAATCACATTGTAGCATTTTTGTAAATAATTTAATTGTAAATCAATGGTCCGAAACAAAGTATTTAGTCACCCACAAACAAACAAGACTTCTGACTCTCACAGACCTGTAACCTTCTTCTTTAAGAAGCTCTTCTGACCTCCACTCCTTACCTGTATTAATGGCACCTGTTTGACCTTGTTATATTTGTATAAAAGGCACCTGTCCACAGCCTCAAACAGTCCAGACTCCAAACTCAACCATGGCCAAGACCAATGAACTGTTGAAGGACACCAGGAAGAAAATTGTAGACCTGCATAGTATTGAGCTGAACTTTTCTTATTGATCAAAATACTTATTTTCCCTTTCCACCATAATTTACAATTAAATTCTTTAAAAATCCTGCAATGTGATTTTCTGGATTTGTTTTTTTTTTCATTTTGTCTCTCATAGTTGAAGTGGAGCTATGATGAAAATTACAGACCTCTCTCGTCTTTCTAAGTAGGAGAACATGCACAATCAGTGGCTGAATAAATATGTTTTGCCTCCACTGTATAACCTATTAATCCACCGTTGTCTATGGAGATAACTTGTTAGCATTGAGTGTGGCTGACATAACAAGAGATCTCTTATTATTAGTTGTGTCCATATAACCGTTTGACATTTATACACAGCCGAACTTATGTTTACATTACAATTACAATAACAGAAAAAAAGCCTTTTAGCATTCACCATTCTCTTCTGTATAAGAATAAAGCATTGTCACACATTTATGTGTGTCGTTATTGCTGGACAATAAATTTGGTGTCTTCTCCTCAATGAAAATGTCAGTGAAGTAGACAAATGGTAGCACAGAATGGATTCACATTTAACTATCATTAATTATAATATTATGTTTTAATATAGTAATTATAACTAATTACAAATCAATTAGGTGGTTATCTGATGAGTCACCATAGCAGTGGTTTGTACTGTAGGATTTAAATTGCTACCACACCATAGCATACAGGACTGTCTGGGAGTCTTCAAAAATGACTCCTCATACATTACAGCTTACCAAATTGCCATGTCGAGAAGGGATGACAAACTATGCTTGCAGGGTCCAATTAATAAAGTTACTCAACAGCCTTTCCACTCAATTTGCATACAGCACAGTGATTGTTTGTGTCCAAACCAAGAGGATTAGTAATCAGTCTATCCCAATACAGCTTGTTTTATAGCCTCTGGTCATAAAACGTAATCCTTAAAACAGCTTTAAATTATTTTATAATGTTTAATTCATGGATGGTCAAATGGCTTGTAATAAATCTGCTAAGGTTGTGTCTGTCTTGTATTCATCCATCGAAATGAAAATGACATGGCTGTAGCAGCCACTGTGAGATGATGAGTCTGCTTTGCAGGCATTATGCAAATCAAGAGCTTAAATCTTACAATGTAAAAATGATTGTTTGTAAATGGGTTTGGTTTGGGTTTCACCATAGAATTTAGCTGATCAACCAAATGTACCCCACCACCACCACATTGTTTTATACAATGGCTAACACAGGATTAATAAAAGCTAACAAAAAACAACAGTCAACAAAACTAGCCAGCAAATCAATTGGAAAATGAAAAACAAAGAAATAAAAAGAAAATCTAAAGAAAACAATTCAAAGAAAACAAACAGTCCCAACAGAGAAATGGCTAAATCTGGCTTCAGATCAATGACGAAACAAAAACAGCTACAATAACAAAAAAACCCCACAAACAAACAAGCAAATATACCTGACCAAATTACATGTTTTGTCTTGCAAACAATGACCTTAGACATTTCCAAATGTATTTTTTACAATTCATCTGACCTCAGATCAGACCAAACCATGGGACTCATTTTGATTGCTTAAAAATCTTGGTTTTCCTTGTCTCTTGCTTGTTTTCTTGCTTGTGCCACTTCTTACACCTGCCATTTCAAATCTGTGCCCAACTCTAAAAAGCTTGCATAAATTACAGCTACATTAAGTGCCTGAGGTTCATGAGGAGAGAGCACTTTATCCCAGCAGTATAGCAGCAATAGGTAAATGAAGTCTGCAGCTGAGTTGTTATGTATTTATTTATTTTTTATTGCTTTTACTTTTGCATCATAAAATTTCACTTCTCATGAGAGGTGATTTTTCATGTTTTCTGCTGTGAGAAGGTGACATTATTTACATTTCTTTTGACAGCTGGGGGCTCATGAAAGAACTTGAGCTTTTCGAGTCAAATAAAATGTTCTGTTGGTTTTCCATATGAAAAGAAGCTAGCAAAAAAATAAACTTGTAGCAAAATTACTGATAATTTAGATTTACACTACAGTAGCTGGTATCTGAGAGTTTAAGCACCAGAGGAGAACCACAAGTACTTCACTCCAGTAGCAGAAAAGACACGTGGGAGTCAAACCTGGTGTTACCTGAATGTTCTTCATGTTGGGAAATGGTTTGAATATTCAGATAACTACTCAGATAATTATATCCTATGTGTAAATAACCATCTAATTCTTGTACATTTAAAACCTTACCTACTTTCATGTCAACATTACATAGTATTGCAGGACACATTTACATTTACATGTACAGCATTTAGCAGACGCCCTTATCCAGAGCGACTTACAATTGATACAATCTTAGAGCCCAAGCAATTGTGGGTTAAGGGCCTTGCTCAAGGACCCAACAGTGGCAGCTTGGCAGAGGTGGGATTTGAACCCTGGACCTTGTGGTCCATAGTCCAGTACACATGTACCACTAGGCTATACTGCTAAATTTAAAAGCAATGACTATTACTTCACAATTAACCAGCGAATAAAATGAAAGTGGAGTTTAGGTAGAGGTAAAAACCATTCACCATTTGTTATAGCGGGCTACATGATTCAAATATCTCATAAAATATCCCATGGAAAAGTTCAGACAGCAGAGCTCGGCTGTACATGTGTACTTTTCTTACAGCATGTATGGCATTGCATTTAAAACTTCTAAATCGAAATTTATAAAACATATCAAACGGTTATAAAAGGTTATATACAGTATGTTTACTGCTTCATATCACACAACTCCATTTTCTCCTACACAAACACCCACTTAAGGAGGCTGGATCTATATTCACTTTTTTTTTTTCCTTTATTGATCTCCTTTCATGTGCTGTGAGATTTCTGCATAACAATACAGTGGGCCTGTTCCAGACATTGTAAGGATCCCAGAATAGCATCATTTAGAAAACATCTGAACCTGAGATGGTCTCAGGTCATTACTTATTATACCGTCTAACTCCCTGGCTTGCATTGTTTGGCTGAGCGTTGGATTCTATTCTGGTTATTCTGTCTGTCCAGTTATTCTGCTCCAACAGGGTCTCACATTAGAAATCATTTGGATAAGAAACTAGTTTTATTTCATGAAAAATCAAAGGAACTGGTGGATTGCATGTGTAAAATGACTTTTTCTTTCTGTTTAATTCGATTAAGTGTTATTTATTTATATTAAAACCAATTAGAATGATGGGTTGGGTTTGAAGACTCAGAAGTTGCATGTTCAGAGCATCATACAACAATCATAACATTTTAATCTGATGTGTTTATTCATTTTAAATCAAGGGGGGTGATGGGTTGTACATATAAAACCAGTAACATTTATTTTGTTTTGATTTATTTTATTTTAAGAACTTATGTTAAGATTAAGGGAACTGGTGGGTCACATTTTTAAAAAATACTGAATATTTTTACTCATTTTAACTTTAAGGATTTCAAGATAAACGGTGAGTTGCACATTGTTTTTAATTATTATTTTATTATTTTTATAGGAATAGAACTGTGGTAGCCTAGAGGTTAAGGTACAGGACTCTGGACCAGAAGGCCCAGAATTCAAATCCCACCTCTGCCAAGCTGCCACTGTTGGGTCCTTGAGCAAGACCCTTAACCCACAATTGCTTGGACTGTAAGACTGTACCAATTGTAAGTCGCTCTGGATAAGGGTGTCTGCTAAATGCTGTAAATGTAAATGTCAATGAATAGGAATTATGCAATTCATCACAGTGCTATGTAGAGGTTGCTGGTCCAGCGTCACATGATGATACCCCTGTGAGGGCTCCTCTCCCTAAGACATGGCCAAAGATGCCATCTGGCACTTTTTTTATTTTCACTTTTATAAGTAATTTTTTTATAATTTAATAATAATTGACAATTTTAGCAATCATTTATTTTTAATAATACTATTTCTAAACTCAATGGAGTTTGATGTGTTATATGCATTTATTTATTTCACGATTAAGACAAACAATGAGCTGCATGTATAACATTTCTATTTTACGTTTTTATTTTAAAAGCAAGCAGAATGGTGAGCTTGAGCAGTGAGTTGGGGGTATAGTTAGATCCAAATGCATATTTTATTTCATTCATGTGCTCAATAAAGAAAATGTAGTTAGCTATATATACCAGGTGAAATTCCATAAGAAGTAAAAAGGCAATATTACCTTAGGAAACATCCACAGCTTATAATGCTGAAGGAAAACAGAAGCCTGTTTATTAGACTTTTTATTTATTTATTTTTTACTGATCGTGTTGTAGCCATTTTGCCATTTCTGGAATGTATTAATAATAGAGATCTTAAGTCATATCATACTGTATACCGTATTTTTCGGGCTATAAAGCGCACCGGGTTATAAGGCGCATTAAATGAAACAAAACTCTAAGTTCCATCGGAAGCTCAGTTTGGTCTTTACCTGGTGCAGGGCGTCTTCTTGCTTCCTCCACTTCCGTACCATTGATTCGTTAATGTTGAATTCTCTCACAGCTGCTCTATGGGTCCATGTTTGTTACTGGCGTGACTGATAGCGTTGTGTTTTGAAATCCGCTTCGAAAAATGAATGACCCACTGAATGCACGTACCCTAATGCTGAAGCACATACCGTATTACTCCTCAGTTCTGCGCAACTACAGTGGCCGTAAGCTTTCGTAACTACCAAGGGCCGTGCTAAAAAAACATTTTGACAGATTTATGAGCGCTGTGTACCCATCTACAATCGGTTTCTAGGTCAGAAGGCTCAACCCAGAAATTAATTCAGACATTAGACCGCAACCGCATTTTAAGGGCACACTGTCGATTTTTGAGAAAGTTAAAAGGATTTTAAGTGTGCGCCTTATGGTCCGAACAATACGGTAATAACTACAAGACAAGACTGATTAAAAAAGGAATTCATTTATGATTTAGTAATTTATTGTTAACTGATGGGATGGTATCTTCTTCCATCTCGATTCCAAATCAGTCCTGCTTCCTAGACACAGCCTCATTGCTGCAATCCCTTGTCCACAGTTAAACAAATTTAATCACTGCAAGGAGAACAAAATAAATGTCAATGAAAAGAAAAAATGTACATAAACCCTCGATGCAATGCAAAGCTTTCCCATTTGTGGTATGTAAATTAATGTTTAGTAGTTTGTTGCTAATCACAATGACGTTAGTGTTTCTTCTTACAGGATCCACCTCCTGTCCTCCCTTTCCTCTCTCTCTCTCTCTCCTCTCTCTCTCTCTCTTCTCTCTCTGTCCCTCTGAACATTTGTGCTTGATTCCCGCTGTAAGCAGCAGCACTGAAGGGGTTGCCATCTCCATTTGCAAAGACCTGGCATTGCTTTCCTGGTCATGTTCTCCTAAACACGCCAAAACACAGACCCAGCTAAAAAAGACTACTTTTATAGTGGAGCTCAGGTTGGCAGCTAGGCAGTAGCGAAGCGAAAGAGGACGGATGGGTGGAGCCACCAACAGGGACCGCAAGTCGCCCCGCTCTCCCAAGCCCTTAACCAAGACGGGTAGGAGGGCTCCTTTATTAATAAGTGGAGCTCAGAAGATTGTCGCTAGCAGGCCGAGTTGTGCCGAATCTTCTCCCGTCATCCTCTAGCTTCTTAACGGGGACTCTGCTCTTTCCCGTCTGGGGTGGGTAAAAACAACCTCGCCTGTCCTTTCTTCCTCATTGTGTACTCGATATTATCCCCGCGCGGACCGTGGTTGTTCGGAGGGTGTTGTTAGGGGATCTCGCGCGTATGAGGACCTGCTACCAAAAATTTGATGGCTTTTTTCTTGGCATTCGGTTCTGGCAGTTTTTTCTGCATTATGATTTGGAATGGAAGATACGTGGCCCTAGTTACAAACAAGCGCCGGTAGCTCATCCTATATCGTATTTTTCTCCAATGTGTTGTCCTCAAATTTTAGCCTGATAGTTCTACAGAGGTTTCGTCTGCCTAGGGAATGGGAGTAATTAATATGGTAATATGGTAGTGTTCATTACAGATAAGGCCCCTCGCCGATGGTTTGGTCCCGAGTGTGACAAACCTAAGAAGTCAGGGTACCCTGTGGTAGGGTGCGTAGGATGTGAAAGCACTCTCGTTGGGAAGGAATAGGAGGCGGCACGGTGATAAGGAGGGGGTAAAAATAATGGAAAGGGGGTGAGGGTGTAGTAGGGGTAGGATAGGGGGGGAATAAGGGCAGGGAGAGGGAATCACTATAAGGCGAGGAAAGTGTGAAAAATAAGTGGAAAGCGAGGCTATTGGAGCAACAGTGAGGGCCTTAAGCAATCTCTAAGGTAATGTAAGCTTGTAAGTCCTGACTAAGTAGCGTTGCTACTGTACACTTATTGCTAATTAGGCATGATAATGTCTAAAAACTATCCTGGACTGGACTGGACTGGACTGGTAATGGGTTTTTTCATGAATTTGGTGAATAAATTGGTGGCCGTTAACAAGGTTAAATATATCACAATTGTTTTTTATTTTTGTCATATTTTCTTTCTTTGTCTTATATTGTGTTTTTGTCTCCCCTTTCCCGGGGGGGGCGGAAGGGGGAAGGGGACAGAGGACCCAGCGGGGCGGAGTGAGGTCAAGGATGGGCATTATTAGTGTGGATGTACTGACCTGGGTCTAGATGGCATCGCCGGCCAGGGGGATAGGATAGGCGGAGACATTGGTGGTGACTCGAGGGACGGAGTTATCCGGGGGTTGCAAACGGGAGAAATCAAAGGGAAGTTAGGAAAGGGGTCCTTACAAGTGAGGGGGAGTGGTTAAAAGAATTACGTGATAGGGGGACCTCCAGAAAGACCGCTGAATGGAGTGGTAGGAAGAGGTCCGCTGCTTACGAACAGGATCCGTACAGCGTCAAAGGGAGTGAGCGATAAGAAGGGCGAAATCGTAATGCCATACACGCCCAGGAAAGGGAGACGCATATGGGAGAAAAGAGGAAGAAGGGACAGGGAGAGGGGTAGGGAAAGAATGCCGGAACTGCATCGAGGGTGAGTCTCAGCATCCGCTTGATGCGGCAGGACGTAGAGGGACCGAGGTTGCCAGGATGCACGTTTTCCGGGACCCTTTCTCCCGCCTCTGTTTTTCTCCCACCTCCTAGTATCATACCAGTAATTGCACTGGGCTTAAAAATATGTATAAAAGTGGCCGGTTGACTGCTTTAGTACTACACCAGGAAGCCCTTTTTCATTCATTAAGCTCAACTCTTTGCAGTGAACGAGTCCAGCCTGCAAGTATAGTTCTGCTTGAAAGTTTGTGAAACCCTTTAGAATTTTCG
Organism: Ancistrus triradiatus; assembly: GCA_025084515.1. Classification (NCBI taxonomy): domain Eukaryota; kingdom Metazoa; phylum Chordata; class Actinopteri; order Siluriformes; family Loricariidae; genus Ancistrus; species Ancistrus triradiatus. The sequence goes on along the minus strand of JAJAGP010004051.1, from coordinate 42,611 downwards.
ATATTTTCTTTCTGCATAAATATGACCTAAAACAATCATCAGATTTTCACACAAGTCCTAAAAGTAGATAAAGAGAACCCAGTTTAAACAAATGAGACAAAAATATATACTTGGGTCCATTTATTTATTGAGGAAAAATGATCCAATATTACATATTAGTGAGTGGCAAAAGTATGTGAACCTCTAGGGATTAGCAGTTAATTTGAAGATGAAATTAGAGTCCGGTGTTTTCCACTCATGGGATGACACCTCAGAACAGGTGACACCTCAGAAAAAGAGTTGTTGAAAAGAAAAAAATATCAGGACATCTGTCCATGAACTGAATCCAAGAGAAGGTGGTGTCATGCAGCAAGACAACGACCCTAAGCACACAAGTTGTTCTACCAAAGAATGTTTAAAGAAGAATAAAGTTCAGCTTCAGCTCTGGGATTTTGATGGGTTTCCTCACATTAGCTCTCTCTTCAGGTCCTTCCACAACATTTCAGTTATATTAAGGTCAGGACTTTGACTTGGCCTTCCAGAACATTGAACTTTATGCTTCTTTAACCATCTTTGGTGTTGTGACTTGTGGTGCTTAGTGTCGTTGTCTTGCGCATGATCCCCTTCTCTTGAATATTCAGTTCATGGATAGATGTCCTGACATTTTCCTTTAGAAATTCTTGTTCCATTAATTCAGAAAATTCATTGTTCCATCAATGATGGCAAGCCGTCCTGGCCCAGAATGCAGGCAAAAACAGGCCCAAACATGATACTACCACCACCATGTTTCACAGATGAGATGAGGCTCTTATGGCTGTGAATGCAGTGTTTTCCTTTCTCCAACACATAATGCTTTTCCTTTTAGTTCTATTTTGGTCTAATCCGTCCACACAAAACATTCTTCCAACAGCCTTCTGGCTTGTCCACGTGATCTTTAGCAAAAATGCAGACGAGCAGTCAAATGTTCTTTTGGAGAGCAGTGGGCTTTCTCTTTCTTGCAAACCCTGCCATGCAACACCATTGTTGTTCAGTGTTTTCTTCTGATGGTGGACTCAATGAACATTAACATTAGCCAATGTGAGAGAGGCCTTCAGTTGCTTAGAAGTTTATCCTGGGCTCCTTTTGTGATCTCACCAATCTATTACACACTTTGTTCTTGGAGTGATCTTTGTTGGTCGACCACTCTGGGGAGGCGTGGACAATGGGTCATGAAATTTCCTCCTCCATTTGTACACAATCTGTCTGACTGTGGATTGGTGGAGTCCAAACTCTTTAAAAGATGGTTTTGTAACCTTTTCCAACTGATGAGCATCAACAGCTGCTCCGAGGTCCTTCAGAAACTCTTCTTTTCATGGCCACGACACACCTCCACCAAACATTTGTTGTGAAAAGCAGGACTTTGACAGATCCCTGTTCTTATATAATAAAATAAAACAGGGTGCCCACTCACACACCTGATTGTCAATATTGTCATCCCATTGATTGAAAACACCTGACTCTAATTTCACCTTCAAATTAACTGCTAATCCTAGAGGTTCACATACTTTTGCCACTCACTAATATGTAATATTGGATCATTTTCCTCAATAAATAAATGACCAAGTATAATATTTTTGTCTCATTTGTTTAACTGGGTTCTTTTTATCTACTTGTAGGACTTCTGTGAAAATCTGATGATGTTTTAGGTCATATTTATGCAGACATATTGAAAATTTTAAAGGGTTAACAGACTTTCAAGCATGACTATAGATGTAGATTTAATGTTTAGGTTGGTTCTCAGTGGAACCTGCCAAGAGTTTGGGCTCTAACCAATCCTGTTGTACCTACAGTAGGTAAAATCTTTCACAGACTCTTGGGACTCTTGGGTGGCCTAGTGGTTAAGGTATTGGACTTTAAACCAGAAAGTCCAGGGTTCAAAACCCACCTCTGCCAGGCTGTCTCTGTTGGGTCCTTGAGCAAGCCCTTATCTTGTATATGGTTGGATTGTAAGACTGTATTATTTGCAAGTCGCTCTGGATAAGGGTGTATGCAACATAATGTAAATGTATAGACCTCAGTGGGTTGTTTTACTAACAGGGATAAGGATAATGGGAGTTTGGGTAGCGAGACATGACTCTATAACAAAGGAGGTCTGGAATTTATGTAGTACTCTACAGCAGCAGTAAAAAAAGATTGATGGCACAAAGTAAACGAACATTTTGGGCACTATAAATTTTACTTGAGTAAAAGTAAAACACACCCGCAGTTACGCTACGCTTACAATTACAATTTATTCAGAAATGCAGCTCACTACCCACCCTTTGCTTCAGGCCATAACAGCGCAACGCCCAACACACGGCCATCTCATCGCAAGCATTTTGCCCAGTTTCGTATTAAAGGTTTTCCAGAAATATAATGAGCAGCAGAATCTGCACTTCTTCAGAACAACGCATCAACCCCAGTGTTAATGGTGTGAAATTGGATTGAAGTTAGCAATCACTGACAGCACGGGCATGCGCTGGTTAGAGACAGCTCTATTATGATCTCCATTATCAATGGACAGAGAGCTGGTGTGAACCCTTACAAAGGGTAATTAACGCATAACCACAGCCAGCCCTCCAGAAAGGGAAGTGCATACAATTCTCTTCCTCTGTAATTACTCATTAGACTCGGGGCCATTCGTTCTAGCCATTAGCCGCTTTATAGGCAGCATCTGTGGCGGCGCAGGCTGGAGCGGATTACAACTCAATGCCATAGCCGTCAGCAAGTCTTCAGGTGTGAATTACTTCTCTCATTTAAACAAAGTCATCACAATCAGGTTTGCCACCTGGCCAAGCTTTGCTGCTACGCCATGCAGTCCCTCGGGATAGCTAATTATACAGACTTTTGGTTCTGTTCCACTCTGATGTGATAAATGCGGGCAATTTCTAATGAAAATGGAAAATAGCCAACTTGTATCATATTTTATATGTGCACACTTTATCATCAGTTTATATGAACTGCGTAAAAGCAATTGTATACACTCACCAATCACTTTACTACGTACACCACCTTGTCTCTATATTATTGTCCATGTAATCAATTCCACTTACCATCTAGAAGCACTTTGTAGTTCTACAATTACAGACTGTAGTCCATCTGTTTCTTCTACATATTTGTTAGTCTCATTTTCTCTGTCCTCTAATGGTCAGGACCCCCTAGAGCCACCACATATCAGGAACTATTTGCAGAGTAGATAATTTTCAGCAATGCAGTGACACTGACCTGTTGTAGTGTGTTAGTGTGTGTTGTGCTCGGAGGTGGACGGAGTACACAACTTCATTACTTAAGTCAGAGAACAGATACTATTGGTCAAATGTTACTTTGATACAAGTGAAAGCTGTACCTTCGAATTTTTACAGAAGTACTTGCTTTTAATAATACTCAAGTATTACACACTTTATCAACACTTCCAATACTGAGGGCGGCATGGTGGCTCAGCTCAGTGTGTCACAGCCAAACGGGCATGGGTTCGATCCCCAGGTGGGGTGGTCTGGGTCCTTTTTTGCGTGGAGACTGCATGTCCTCCCCATCCCTGTGAGGGATTGCTCCAGTTTCCTCCCACAGTCCAAAGAGGTGTGTTAGGTTAATTGGTGTCTCTAAAGTGCCCCTAGTGTGTGAGTGCTGTCTTGGGTTGATCCTGCCTTGTAGAGGATAAGAAAATGAAAGAACGAATGAATGACTACCAATACTTAAGTGTTACAACTCCCCTAATAACTGCATTTGAACTGACCCTCACATTAAAAAATGATTGCTGAGGAATCATGAACTTGATGTGTCCCTATTATACTGATTCTCAATAGGCTGTCTTTGTCAGTGTTACCTTTGAAAAAAACAATCACCTTTTAGAAAAGAAAAAAAATCAGTTACTGAATTAGAAACTTCTTCAAAGTAACACACAACGAGGACCTTGATAGAAATGTATTGGAGTGAAAAGTACAATGTTTGTCTTGTAAAAATATAATACTCCAGTATACATACTCAAAAAGCATACTTAAGTACAGTACTCAAAAGAATGTACTGTGTTTCTGTCCAGCCCTTGTTGTGCTGGTATGAGTGGATCAGAAAGGGCAGTGCTGCTGGAGTTTTTAACCACCTCAGCATCACTGCTGGACTGAAAGTAGTGCACCAACCAAAAATGTCCAGCAACAATAGATGAGTTACTGTCTCTGACTTTACATCTATAAGGTGGAGCAGTATGGCAGATGAGTCTAGTAGAGTGCACAGGGAGTGAGCACAGTGTTACAAACTCCAGCAGCACTGCTGTGTCTAATCTGCTCATAACAGCAAAACTCACACTAGACTAGAAAACACACAAGCAGTACTTCAGTGTCAGTGCAGTGCTGAGAATGATCCACCACCCAAATAGTACCTGATCTGTGGGTCCTGACCATTAGAGAACAGAGTAAAGGGATGAACAAAGTATGTAGAGAAACAGATGGACTACAGTCTGTAATTGTAGAACTACAAAGTGCAGTTATATGATAAATGGAACTGATAAAATGGACTAATGAAGAAACAAGTCGTCATCAAATAGTCTTTAAAGATTCACGCAAACTTTGCAACTTCCGGATTTCTCTGGTCGTTCTCCACTTTGTGTGTATATCTCTGTTTTTAGGAACACTTTTTGTAAACACCATTTCATAAGACTGACACAACTGTCATAAACAGATCACTGCTTATCATATTCTGTCATATTCTGTCATTCAATTCACATCGAGTAATACAACATCTTGATGTCTTTACTAGTAGTGTTTGCGTCATCATGTTTGATATCGCGACAGCTGATGCCACAGGCTAAGTGTACTCTGGCTACCACATGACGTGACACATACTTCATGACAACTGTCACAACACCCAATGGTGTAACACATTCTGATACCATATGTGTTGTGGCTACAATTGGCAATATGTCATTGTGGAATTGTTAACCGAATGCAGTTAATTCACCTTATTTGTTATGAATTCACAAAGAAATGTTGCTTTTCCTTGACTTTGAATCTTCCAGCAGGACAATGATCCAAAATGTATGTCCTGATCAACACAGACATGATTAACTGAACACAACATTCTGCCATTGCCATCTCAGTCCCTTGATCTAAACCCATAGAAAACCTGTGTGGTGAGCTAAAAAGTAGAGTGCCCCAGAGTGAACCTAGGGACCTGTATGATCTGGACAGTTTCCGTGAGGAGGAATGATCTCAAATTGATCCCTGCTCTGTCTTCTCTAAGATTATAAGGTGTTATAGGAGAAGACTAAGAGCTGTTTTATAGGCAAAGGGAGGTTGTACATTGTATTAAATGCAAGGGTGCCAATAACAGTGGCACAATTGGTTTTGTTAAAAAAAATATTATTCTTGATGAGGGTTTTTTTATTCTCATTTACTTCAATTAAAGGTCGGATGTTCTCATTTTTTTCAGTGTGAGATTAATTTAATTCACCAAAATTTCAATTTCTTATAACCATTGGTATTCATCTTTACCAGGGACCTTTTATTTATGTTTATTCCCTATTTTATATATCCTTAAAACCAATGCTCGAGTGTACTATAGTTGGAATACACTATATACAGTGGCGCTTGAAAGTTTGTGAACCCTTTAGAATTTTCTATATTTCTGAGTAAAAAACATCATCAGATTTTCACACAAGTCCTAAAAGTAGATAAAGAGAACCCAGTTAAACAAATGAGATGGTCATTTATTTATTAGGAAAGTGATCCAATATTACATAATAGTGAGTGAACCTCTAGGATTAGCAGTTGATTTGAAGGTGAAATTAGAGTCAGGTGTTTTCAATCAATGGGATGACAATCAGGTGAAAGAGTTGTTGATGCTCATCAGGCTGGAAAAGGTTACAAAACCATCTCTAAAGAGTTTGGAATTCACCAATCCACAGTCAGACAGATTGTGTGCAAATGGTGGAAATTCAAGAGCATTGATACCCTCCCCAGGAGTGGTCGTCCAACAAAGATCACTCTGAGAGCAAGGTGTGTAATAGTTTGCGAGGTCACAAAGGACCCCAGGGTAACTTCTAAGCAACTGAAGGTCTCTCTCACATTGGCTAATGTTAATGTTCATGAGTCCACCATCAGAAGAACACTGAACAACAATGGTGTGCATGACAGGGTTGCAAGGAGAAAGCCACTGCTCTCCAAAAAGGACATTGCTGCTTGTCTGCAGTTTGCTAAAGATCACGTGGACAAGCCAGAAGGCTACTGGAAGAATGTTTTGTGGACAGATGAAACCAGAATAGAACTTTTTGGTTTAAAAGAAAAGCATTATGTTTGGAGAAAGGAAAACACTGCATACCAGCATAAGAACCTTATCCCATCTGTGGAACATGGTGGCGGTAGTATCATGGTTTGGTTCTGTTTTACTGCATCTGGGCAGGACGGCTTGCCATCATTGATGGAACAATGCATTCTGAATCATATCAGAGAATTCTAACAAAAAATGTCAGGACATCTGTCCATGAACTGAATCTCAGGAGAAGGTGGGTCATGAAGCAAGACAACAACCTTAAGCACACAAGCTGTTCTACCAAAGAATGGTTAAGGAAGAAAAAAGTTCATGTTTTGGAATGGCCAAGTCAAAGTCCTGACCTTATTCCAATCGAAATGTTGTGGAATGACCTGAACTGAGCAGCTTCCTCCAAGCCGGTGTGCAGGACTGATCAACAGCTACAGGAAACGTTTAGCTGCAGTTATTGCTGCACAGGGGGGTCACACCAGATACTGAAAGCAAAGGTTTACATACTTTTACCACTCACTAATATGTAACATTGGATCATTTTCCTCAATAAATAAATGACCAAGTACAATATTTTTGTCTCATTTGTTTAACTGGGTTCTCTTTATCTACTTTTAGGACTTGTGTGAAAATCTGATGATGTTTTAGGTCATATTTATGCAGAAATATAGAAAATTCTAAAGGGTTCACAAACTTTCAAGCACCACTGTAGACAAAAGTTTGTGGACACCCCTTCTAATTTTCAGCCCTGCTATTACAGCACTTATAGGTTTCTGCTTCAAATAAGTCAGTTCATCAACATTCTGCATTGTTCTTAAATAAAGTCTATAGTTAATTGGTTTGCCGTAGCTTGTGAACTTGGCTGGCTTGCACAGAACCTTGACCTCAACTCCTTCAGACATTGTTGTCTAACATCAGAAGCTGACCTCACAGTTATGTTCCAAAATCTATTGGAAAGCCCTCTTAGAAGATCAGAGGCTGTTGTAGCAGCAAAACTGGTGGGCAAACTCCATACTAATAGCCTTGTTTTGGATATAATTCTTTGGGTGTCCACACACTATTGTCTGTATAGTCTATATTGTATGACAGTAGCTATGATGTACTTTATGACAACTGATAAAACATGATGCCATAACTACCACAACTGTTGTGATGTCACAAAGTTTACAAATACAGCTCATAAAGGACTGTGAGTGCAAACTGTATTTTTTATGTATTGCGTTATCAAAAAGTAATTATTGAATTCTGTTGAATTTATATCGTCCACTCATATGGCTGTATAGTGCTTTTTAATGAAACAACAATTCATTATTGTCAAGAAACAAGCAAGAAAATTGTAGTTATCACGATGATGCGGGATAAAAATGGATCACATAAATATTTTAATCATTCGACAGCACTAGTCATAACACATAATGACAAAACAGCTGATTTGACGTGTTATGATGAATGTCATGACGCCCAACGGACCTGACTTCACCTGAGTCATAACATCTGTCACATAAAATAACACAGCACCATATAGCACAAAACACAAGTCGTTATCGCAGCGACATCACACCAGCTGGCGGGACAGAGTCTGGTAACAATAACCCAACACTGCACAACTGTCATGACCACTCAAATCCGTCATGCCATCCCATGTCTAGGCCAGTCCCATGATGCAGCATTTAGGAAGCAGTGCCCGAGTTTCCTTTACATATTTTATGTACTTTTTAGCCTCTGCTTTGTGTAGAGATGTACTCCTTTTACAGTCAGTGCTCTGGGGAGTTTAGTATCCAGCTTTTATTGGCAGTTCACATGCACAAACAGTCCATCTGTCCAATGATTTTTTACACACGCTCCTCATTGGATCATAATGCAACTTATTTTATTTTAGCACCTCCGTTTTCACACCCTGTCATCCCTTGGAGCTTTTATTGTTAAGTCTTATTGTGCCCAACTGGATTATTCACTGTAAACCAGGCACAATACGGAATTGTGCCGGAATTTTCCATTTACATTTGCAACATTTAGGGGAAACTGTACAATTGAAAGGAAGCTCTAGTACCCTGTTGGGTCACTTCTAGCCTGGATACTAGATGTGGTATGGTTGGGTCTGGGAGGCACATAAGTTCCATATGGTATCCTGCAGGACATTTTCCCACAGATGTTGCAACTGGGCCTGTAGATCCTGCACATAAATTCTCAATCCAGCACATGTTGCTGATCTGATAGTGTCCCTCGTGTCGTTACTAGTACCAACTGTTGCATGCGATGGCTACCCAGATCATCACACCAACAGGGGCAGTGGTATCACATCCAAAACAGAACCTATATGCAACATATTTAAAAACAAACAAACAAAAAAGTTGGGACAGGGCAGTTTATTGCCAGCAACGAGGTAAAAATAAATGAATGAATTATAATGTGATTTTAAATAGGTGTTGACAAAAGGGGATTGTAAACATGCTTTGGTACAAAAGCAGTATCCACAAAAGGCTGAGTCTTTGAGGAGCAAAGGTGAGCAGATGATATCAAAATGTGTGATAAAAATATTCAGTGTTCTTCACAGAAAATGGAAGGGATTTGCATATTTATTTCTCTACAGTGCATAATATCATTATACAACTCAAGGAATCTGGAGCAATTTCAGTGCATCAAGGGCAAGGACACAAGCCTAAACTGAAGACCTGTGATCTCCAATCCTTCAGACATAACTGTATCAATCATCATTCATCAATAGCTGATAGAACCTCCCAGGTGGTAACTACTATAACTACTCCTAGGTGGAAAAGGAGTAGTAGAAATATCAGTACTACTTCTAGTCTGAGAGGTCGCAGTCACAGTTACTGTTAAAAGGCGACTGCGGCAAACTGATTGGGTATTACATAACTGAGCTTTTTGCCAGGAAGGGATGGAATGGTTTCTGAAAAGGTTCTCACTCAAATGCTCAAGGAGACATTATGTGCATTGATGAGGATGGCAGGTGCTCAAAAGGAGCATTAGGTTGATAAAAGCCCAGAGGGAAGCCCCAATCTCCTCTCCATTGACATGAAGCCAGGGGAAGGCTTGCAATCACTAAGAGCGAGTCAAATATTGGATAGGGTTTTGATTGTGCTGCTCCGAGGTGAGGTTCGTTGATGGCTTCTTAGGCTGCCATCGACACTCGCGTAGCATTTAGCTGACGTGCAAGCACACTTCTGAGCCAAAAGATTTGGGCCAAACCCAAATTTGCAAAACATGAAGGTTTTAATGGTCTCAACAGCAAATAATTGGTCAGGAAATTAGCAAGAATTAAACAAATAGATCAAATAACTTCATATGTGCTAGCCGTTCCCTTTGAGTTCTTTAAATGTTTAAGTACATAAAGAAGAGCCAATGCTTTTCCACTTGGTGGTAATGGCTTCAAACAGTCGAGGAGCCGATATAAATATTTGCCAGATGGTTTAATGTGAGACAGAATATTCTCTATAGGGTTCAAATCTGGACTCTGACCAGGCCTAAACATTAGGCTCTTGGTAGAAAGTCTGTTGGTGAAAAGCCCAATGGACAGTAAAGAAGCTCACCAATATCAGCAGCTGAAAAGGCTCCCTATACCATAACATCATAACCTCCGTGCTTAATGGTAGTAAAGATACATTCACTGTGTTTTTTTACTCCTCACTAGATCTTCAAACACACCTCTCTGAACCATAACAATACAACTCAAATCGCGATTCATTGGTCTACACAACTATGCTGAACCTCTCTGAATCAACCTTTGTGTGTTCTGTCAGCATTTTTATTAGACAGCAGTGGCTTCTATCTTCTAGGCACAAAGGTTTTTTCCTGTCTATGAGAACTTTGAATTTCAGGAGGCGGTCATTCCGGCTTGAAGAGTCTTTGGGTATTCTAGATCCTTGCTTTTAGGTAACATCAGCTGTTGTTTCAAACGTTGACCTATTCTCTTAATATCTGATTGTGAAACAGGGATTTGTGGTGCTTTTAGGGTCTTATAAATTTCAGTATTGCTGCAGTTGGCCTGACAAAGATCAGCTATGTGGATTCTGAGGGCAACTATTGTAGATATCTGTCACTCCTGGTTCTATATAAGTGTGTCCTCAGGCTTGTGATGGGCACCATCAGGTGTGGCAGATTACTAACTAATAATAACAATAACTAGTCTTTGTAGGGAAAAATGGAAAGAAGAAAATTATACATTAGATATTTTGGAAGATTCTGAACACGTAGACATGTGTTGGTTTGAGTTTTATATTACATTTACAGCATTTAGCAGACGCCCTTTTCCAGAGCGACTTCCAATTGGTACAGTCCTACACTCCGAGCAATTGTGGAGCTTGGCAGAGGTGGGATTTTAACCCTGGATCTTCTGGTCCAAAGTCCAGTACCTTGCCCGCTAGACTACCACAGTCCTTTATAATGCGTTTCCCCATTGGGGAATCGAACCCTGGTCTTCTGCATGACAGGCATTGTACACTATACTAATGAGGAGCTGCTATTAAACATGTGGTTTTGACTTTGTGTACAAAAAGACTAAGTAACTGAATTGCCTTATGTCCCCAACAGTTTCCCCAACAACACTGCAACAGGTGATGAGCAAATGGTGGCACGGGTCTCAGAAGTGCATTTTCTTGGTCCTTTCTGACCAGTTATTTGTTCTGTTAATGATGAAAAGCATACTATTTTGTAATTCTAGGTTTGGACCTTTTTTGCTCAACAGTATAGAACATTTTATATACAATTCAAATAAGTCCAAATAATACCCAGCATTATTCCAAAAGGTCTAATTAGACATTGACAAGAACATGTGTAATCTTTCCTGGTTTTCTCAGTTCTAGCACAATTATTATTTTGTTTTTATCATTTTGAGCATGGATGCTCACTAATAAGTCCCCTGGTGTTAATCTGGCCTAGACAAGACAGGTGGTTAAAAGCTAAGTCTTCTTTATTTCCCCAAGTTTTAAGTAATTCCACTCAATAAAGTCATTCAGACATAAATTGAGGATCTGTTTCAGAGAACAGCAATGAATATTTCATGGTGGAAAGTGGGCTTCCATTTGTCTACAAACATTTTGGCACTGTAGAGTTTTTTTATTTATGTATTTTAACTCTTATGTATTTGTGTATCAGTTGGAAACAACGTATTCACAGCTTATAAACATTTATTTGGCAAAAGTAAACTTGACAAACAGAAGAAGCCTAAGGGAAATCAATATTTAGTGTCACTACCATTGGTTCAAAACAGCATTCTCTTGGGAACACTGCCGTGTGCTTTTTGAAGGTACTCAACTGGCATGTTTTCTCAGCCCTCTTGGAGAACCTGCCACAGTTCTTATTTGCTTCTGTCTCTTAATGTAATCCCAGACTGAATCAATGATGTTGAGATCAGGGCTCTGTGGGGACCATAACATCTGCTGTAGGACTCCTTTGTCTACATTTTGCTGGATATAGTTCTTTATGACTTGGCTGTGTGGCTGTGTTTGGGATCATTGTCATGCTGCAAAATACATCTCGAACCAATCAGATGGAACTCCACGATGGATGCTTGTACTTTTCAGAAGTGAGGTGGGCATTACATATAAATCACTCCATTTGCAGAAATACAGCCCAGAAGAGGGAACCTCCATCGTGATTCACTATCGAATGCAGACACTGGTCCATGTAGTGTTCTCCAGCCCTTCAGTGGACAAATTGCCTTCTTTAGACCCAACAATCTCAAATTTTGCCACATCAATTTAGGGAACTTGATGGACTGTGCTGTAACCCAGTCCTTGTGTATTCTTTGTTTATCCCTCAGACCCATGACCTATTAGTTCCATTCTTCCGTGAAGACTACTTTTGGCAAGACATTTCTCTGGACTCTAGATGGGTGTACCGGGGTCCCAGTGGTTTTTGCTAGTTCTCTGCTGAGATCAGTAATGTATATCTTCCAGTTTTGCAGAGAAGTGAGGTACTTCAAGTCTTCTGCACTCAGTTTCTGTGGCTGACCAATTAGTTTCTTCTCCCATTTCCTGTTGTTTGTGCTTGTGCAAAATACCTTGGGCAGCATGTCGGGAAAACTGATGATAAAGAAATGGATGATGTCATAATTGGCTCTCTGTGCTTGTTTTGTCATAGTGAATATATCACTTATGGATGATTCTTATGCCTTGGCATTCTTATGTTCAAGTGTAATTTAGTTAATTAATCCCTAATCAATATGAAAACTAGTTTAATTGTAGTTCTAGTTTAATTACTAAAGAAATGGACCTGCAGTGATCTTTTCATTATTTTGAATGAGTCATGTTTTGAAACTTGGAGAAACTTTGTTTAAAGCTTTCTGATGGTCAATGATAAGCCAGAATTCCAGAGAGAACTATAGTGGAGCAATAACTAGAATGTAGCATCCAGACTATGAATCGCCCAATGAAACTCTGTCCAATAAGGTGTCATTTTGTTGTCTTTTTGTCATCTGAATGTGTTTATAAGGTGATGTAAGCTTGATTTCATCTGAGTCTCCCGAGGTAAGGTATTTTGGTGTAGTAACGTAGGAGCGCTATCCGAGCTCATAATAAACATAATAAACTCTAATAAATGACAAAAATGGTTATTGAGAAACTTGACTGGATGGTCTTTTGAGTTGTCTCTGAATTTAAAAGGTGAAATTCCACTACATCTGTTGGCTACAAAAATTCAGCTTGGGAGAGACCTTGCTCATGCAGGACAATCACCTTGTATCTTCAGGCTGTACTCACTCATGCCATCATGTAAGATTTTAAGGTTGAACTGCTACTGTCTACCACAGTCGTGCCTTTTTACCATAGTTGTCTCTGTCTCAGCATTATTATCTTTACACAGCTATTTAAGTTAATCAGTTTAGATCAGTCTGCACATTGTCAAAGTCCTCAAGCTTTTTGTTCAGGTGCTCCCTGATTTACGATGGGAACACATTCTGAGAAATATACCGACTTGCCACAAGCTTTATACAAAAAACCTATATCCTCTACCTTTCTGAATCAGGCTCCTCTCAACATGTGTTCCTTCTTGCACTTCGTGAACACAGATCTCTGTACTGTTTGCTTGTTTCTGTTTTATTAAAGAGCTTCACAAATGCATCAGAATGGAATTTACAGTGTAAACCACAATCATTAAAAAACAATCACAAAGTGTCACTCTGTTAAGAACACAATCAAATGTAGATCACAAGTGAGAGTGTAAAGACAGATTAACCTTCTCTTTCTCTGTTTACATCACTCAGCGTGAACAGCACACACTAAATCAGTCATTAGTTGGCCATCAGCCAATAACTGAAAACCCTTTTTGTTAATACAGGTTTAAATGCAGTCAGGTTCTGTGCATAACCCCAAGACGGTGTGACTTTTTAATAAAACCCCAGAAAACATTACCAAAAGACATAATTTTCCCATAGTGCCAGCAGAGACTGACATCGTTTGATTCTGATATACAGTGGGGCAAAATAGTATTTAGTCAGCCACTGATTGTGAAAGTTCTCCTACTTAGAAGGATGAGAGAGGTCTGTAATTTTCATCATAGCTACACTTCAACTATGAGAGATAAATTGAGAGAAAAAATCCAGGAAATCACATTGTAGGATTTTTAAAGAATTTAATTGTAAATTATGGTGGAAAATAAGTATTTGGTCACCCACAAGCAAGCAAGATTTATGGTTCTCACAGACCTGTAACTTCTTCTTTAAAAAGCTCTTCTGTCCTCCACTCATTACCTGTATTATTGGCACCTGTTTGACCTCGTTATCTGTATAAAAGACACCTGTCCACAGCCTCAAACAGTCAGACTCAAAACTCAACCATGGCCAAGACCAAAGAGCTGTTGAAGGACACCAGGAAGAAAATTGTAGACCTGCAGCAGGCTGGGAAGAGTGACTCTACAATAGGCAAGCAGGTTGGTATGAATAAATCAACTGTGGGATCAATTGTAAGAAATGGAAAGACATACAAGACCATTGATAATCTCCCTCGATCTGGGGCCGCACGCAAGATCTCTCATCCCGTGGGGTCGAAATGATCATGAGAACGGTGAGCAAAAATCCCAGAACTACACAGAGGGACCTGATGAATGACCTGCATAGAGCTGGGACCAAAGTAACAAAGGCTACCATCAGTAACACACTACGCCGTGAACACCCCAAGAACACCATACCTACTGTGAAGCATGGGGGTAGAAACATCATGCTTTGGGGCTGTTTTTCTGCCAAGGGGACAGGACAACTGATCCGTGTTAAGGGACGAATGAACGGGGCCATGTATCGTGAGATTCTAAGCCAAAACCTCCTTCCATCAGTGAGAGCATTGAAGATGGAACATGGCTGGATCTTCCAGCATGACAATGATCCCAAACACACCGCTCGGGCAACAAAGGAGTGGCTTCATAAAAAGCATTTCAAGGTCCTGGAGTGGCCTAGCCAGCCTCCAGACCTCAGCTCCATAGAAAATTTGTGGAAGGAGTTGAAAGTCCGTGTTGCCCAGCAGCAGCCCCAAAACATCACTGCTCTAAAGAAGAACTGCATTGAGGAATGGGCCAAAATACCAGCTACAGTGTGTGCAAAGCTGGTGAAGACTTACAGGAAACGTTTGACCTCTGTCATTGCCAACAAAGGTTATGTTACAAAGTACTTTAGCACAAAGTTGAACTTTAGTTATTGACCAAATACTTATTTTCCACCAAAATTTACAATTAAATTCTTTACAAATCCTACAATGTGATTTCCTGGATTTTTTCCCCCTTATTTTATCTCTCATAGTTGAAGTCACATCATTATTTAGCTGTTTTATTATTATTATTATTATTATTATTATTATTAGGCATGAAATGCCGAAATGGATGTTTATTAACAGATGAAGTGACCATGAAGTCGGTCAGAGAAAACATATCTTGGGTTCATACTTTCTGCATTAAAATATAAATAAATATAAATTCCTCATGGTTGGAAAGGTCCTAACAACAACAAAGCTGTGGAAAGGCAAAAGTTAGGAGAAGGATACAGAGTTTAGAGGCTATATCTATCCCCCTGAGTAACATTCAGATCATTACTAAGACATGGAACGTGTATGGAACCACCCTACATTGGGTCATTCCTCAAAAATGGATGACCAAGCCAGGTAGTTATTCATCATGAAGTAAGCGTCAACAATCACACAAGCTCTGTCCAAAGCTGGCCTGTGTATTAGGGTGGAGAAAAGAAGAAGCTTTCACACTATGTGTGTCTGATGCTATGTGTCAAAATGTTTTATGGCCACATGAGACCAAGGTTGAACGTTATGATGACCAAACCCAGCAGTTCACACAGAATAAGGCCCTATATATTTTTGCCTGGTGCCCAGACAGTCACTTCCAATCAGCCCACTTTCCACCACAGGACCCGACTTATAATGTCAGACCAAATCAGCCCCAAGAAATTGCATACTTTCAGTCTGTTCTTCAGATATTTCTCTAAAAATATGCCCTCTCTTCTCCCTTCCCAAGATGTTTTATAGTCAGGTGGGTCAGCCCATCATGGCGCTAATAAAATAACACCAAGCTGTTCATAGAAATAGGCGCTACTCATAGTTCCTGTATCATTTCAGTGTCACTCCTGCCTTGTGCACAAAGTAGATTCTTGCAGCTGGTGTGACAGGTCGCTGATGGTAGCTGCGATCTGACTCCGCTACCTATTTCTGAATATCACCTGCCAAGGAGTGCAAGTAGATGGGAGCAATTGGAGCAAAAGATGACACAGGCGCACCCATAACTAAGGCATTGCACCTGTGTTCTGTGTATGCTTAACAAGAAATAACAGCAGGAGCAGCACATCAGTGTGTGATGTGTCAAAGCCAGAGGCGGAACACAGAGGCTGGTGCACTTTCTTCCTACTTTATGCTCTACAGAGGAAAACGGGATTCATATCCCCTCCCTAACCCTTTTCAAATATAGATATGTAAAGATCATAGTTCATCAGCAAATCTTAGATTTCTTACAAGGCTTTATTGGACCTTCATCATCGTTACATACATGATTTGATAGTTGACATGACTTCTAATCTACACAAATGGAATGAGTGTCTGAGTGTGAAGAAAGGCTTTGTACAAGCAGCTCCAAAATCTTTGGCACCTTGGGTAAGACTAGTAAAAATGGCTTTATGAAATTGTGGTTAAATCTGTATTCTGACATAAAAAATGTGGCAAAATCATTACCTTGCATAGAGTCACATTTACATAAAAATAAAAAGTAAATTTTTATTAGAAATACTGATATCACAATCATAATGGGTTCATAATTTGACTTGAGAGAGTCAGAGTTGAAAACATATTGATACGTGTATGGTTATTTTCCAAAATCTTTGTTCATATGTATGAACCATATACAAGATTCATATAACTAGTAAAAGTACAGTCAGTTTTCATATTGTGTTTTAGACTGCTTTGGGTTTATCTGCTTTGGGTTCTGTGTTTAGGCCCACAGAACAGCTTCAACTCTGGGATGTTGGTGGGTTTCCTCACATTAACTGCTCACTTCAGGTCCTTCCTCAAAATTTCAGGTCAGGTCAGGTCAGGACTTTGACTTGGCCATTCCAAAACATGAACTTTATTCTTCTTTAACCATTCTTTGGTAGAACGACTTGTGTGCTTAGGGTCGTTGTCTTGCTGCATGACCCACCTTCTCTTGAGATTCAGTTCATGGACAGATGTCCTGACATTTTCCTTTAGAATTCTCTGATATAAATCAGAATTCATTGTTCAATCAATGATGGCAGGCCGTCCTGGCCAAGATGCAGCAAAACAGGCCCAAACCATGATAGTACCATCACCATGTTTCACAGATGGGATAAGGTTCTTATGCTGGAATGCAGTGTTTTCCTTTCTCCAAACATAACGCTTTTCTTTTAGTTCAATTTTGGTCTCATCCGTCCACAAAACATTCTTCCAACAGTCTTCTGGCTTGTCCACATGATCTTTAGCAAACTGCAGACAAGCAGCAATGTTCTTTTCCTTGCCACTGTCGCCCTAGGCTTGCTCAATTTGAGATTGGACGTAGTTATTAGGAGATAATCTAAACCTGTAAAGTTGCTTTGAGACAATGCTCCATTGTAAAAAGCGCTATATAAATAAATCTGACTTGACTTGAATCTGACTTGACTTCTTTTTGGAGAGCAGTGGCTTTCTCCTTGCAACCCTGCCATGCACACCATTGTTGTTCAGTGTTCTTCTGATGGTGGACTCATGAACATTAACATTAGCCAATGTGAGAGAGGCCTTCAGTTGTTTAGAAGTTACCCTGGGGTCCTTTGTGACCTTGCCAGCTATTACACGCCTTGTTGTAGAAGTGATCTTTGTTGGTCGACCACTCTTGGGTAGGTTAAGAATGGTCTTGAATTTCCTCCATTTGTACACAATCTGTCTGACTGTGGATTGGTGGAGTCCAAACTCTTTAGAGATGGTTTTGTAACCTATTCCAGCCTGATGCAGACCTAGCCTACCGGTTAAGCCGTAACCACCTTACCTCGAGCCTTGCAGCTCTATTCGGCTATGCAAGGCGGGTCGTCCGGTGTTTCCCTACATTTGCATACCCGAACGGAGAGTGAGACGGGTCAAGTTTCATGCACACGCGAGGTGACACGAAGCCATACGATGCAATGCGAAGGTGCGACATCTATCAGTGCCAGAGCGTGCTCTTAAATAGCACCGCTGACAGATGAAGCAGCAATCACGCAGCATTAAAACAGTGCATGCGCGATTGCGTTGCCTATGAGGATCCCAAACGATAGCTAAGCTAACACTGGCATCTAGCATCAGCTTGGCGGAATCCCCACAGTGCTGGAAGGGGCTCACGCTGCCATGAGGGATCAACAGTGGCCTCTAGCGACCACAGCGTGACCCCTAATACATCTAACATCAAAACTAGTCTCTCTCTCTCTCTCTCTCTCTCTCTCTCTCTGTCTTTATATATATATATATATATATATATATATAAACTTGTCTTGATGCCTTGATGTAAACTTGTGTGTAGATGTAACCTTGTGACTGTCAAAAATCGCATTCTCTGTTGATGGCCATAATTTAACACAAACAATATTAGACAGCACTCAAATTCCAAAAGAACTGAAGTGTTTTTGGGTTTTTTTTGCCTCAAAATAACAGAAAAGCTTGGTAATGCCAGTGCCTCAGAAAGGTATGATCATCATAATGTTTTCATTTTTCCTCTTGGAGCTTTTCAATAACAGATAAATGTAGACATTTTTTTGAAAAAAACTACAGGCACTTGCTTTAAGACTACATGGGAAGCTTTGCTTTTCCCCTTAATTTCAGCAAAACATACTAATGAAATGTTTGCCAGAGTGTCTATATCATTAATTAATACTGGTGGACTTCAATATTTTAGTGAAGCAAATGATCAAATATCTCACTGCATTATATTGCTGTTTGTTCATTAAACTTGAACTTCCCCCAGTTTAGAACAGAGCACATCATGCAAAACCTACTGTGAAGTCCCATACACAGACCTAATAGACAATCATTTATGCTCTGGGATTCTGTGGTGAGTTCATATAGCTGCTGTTACGAACGGAAAAAAGATTATGCTCACTGAATAAAAAATAATGCCCTGAAGCTCTTAATTGGTTAAGTGGTTGACCAGGAATCATAAGCATGACTAACAAACATTAATTATTGCCAGTAAGTCATAAAATGTATTTGCAAATTTACATTTTATAAAGATAAAATAACAAGAAGCATTAATATGTAAAATGACTTTGTTTTAGGCTTCCTCTATTTAAAAAAAAGCACCAGCCACCGCTGGAAGATGTGGCACTTGTGAATAAATATTGGAATATGTTGAAATAAGTATAAAAATTTGGGCTGTATTGTCATTTTTACTGCTTGCATTATTCCTACATGACATAATGGAAGACACTTCTACAACTGAAGATATATTTAGCTTTAAATTACAGGAAATGTAGTGGTGAAATCCCTAAGTATTCAAAACCAGCTTCCATAATCTGAAATGGCATGGCTGATTAAAGTATAATTAGAGCATTACAAATACAAGTATTGCATTCACTTCTGGCAGTTCAAATTGTTTTTGGGAAATATAATGCAAAATTTTTAAAGATGGAGAAGATTTTGGTGTCACTTGGTACTGGGTTGCTTACTTATGGTAAAAGATTGTCAGCACATAAACATAAACAACATTCACAGCCTTCTCGAGCAGATGATTTTAACGTTATAGAAAGCAGTTTCAATGCAATTTCAAATAGATGTGGGGGCAGTGTGTATCCTTGATGGATACCTCTTGTTAATGGAGAATAACCTTATCTATAACCAAGCCTGAGGTGAAGTTTACATAACCAAATTCAAGTAATGAAATTATTACCAAAGCCAAATCGTTGTAATGTTAGAAACAGATATGGCCAGTCAATGCAGTCAAATGCTTTTTCTGCATTAAGGTGATAGTAACTACTAAAGGATGATTGTGTGTAGGAGTGTGCAACATGCATGAGTTTTCTTCTATTAGAAAAAATGGTGGAAAACCTTTGTAAATCTGGTTTCCACATTTAACAGTAAAATGGGCCTGTATGATAAGCATTCAGTGGGGTCAGAAGCAATAGTATGGGACTTGAGTGAATGTGGAAGATATTCATTAATGGAATTACTCATTGTATACTTCTAAAAGTAGGGGTGTTAGTTTATCAGAGAATCTTTTTTAGAATTTGGTCACATAACCATCAGAGAGTCTGGAGCTTTAATGCATTGCATGCCTTGGATCAATTGGACTATTTCATCAAATGTTAGAGGAGCCTCTAAATCTTCAGTAAGGACTGATTAAAGGCAACGGTATGTCCTCAAAAAAACTTTTTGGTGAGTTGTGATTGATAGATATTAGAATGATATGACGCAAATGTATTATTGATATATAAAGGATCAGAGAAAAGACGTTTGAACTGCACTGCGTGGCTAGCGGCTAGTCCCCGCATTTCATAAGGAGTTCCGGGATCATAGCAACATCTTTCCAACCTGAGTCATGGACAGCAAATCAAATTGCTATTTAAATCGATTTTAAGGTAGAGTCGCCTTTTAAGTATTTACAGGTTGGGGTTTGAAACGTACTGATGATATAGACCTGCAAAACGTGCATTCGGAATAAGAGATTTAGCCACTGAGATAAGCCTGTAAGGTTTCCCGGAGTAAGAGGTAGTATATGTTTTGTTGAGAGTAATAAATGTGCCTATGTAGAAATAAAGTTGACGAATGTTTTGTCAGAAGGTACAAACCTCCGCATGGGACCTATTTTGTTGGACTGTGAAAATTATACATCAAGGGATAAAGAGCTATGGAAAGAGATAACCACTGATAGATATTCTGTTTTACTTACAGCTGTAATAAGTCTATGATGGATTAAAAACAAACAAAAATAAAAACAACAGATATACGAGAAAAGTCTGGTTTACTTGAAAAAAAGCTTTATGCTGTGATTATAATATTTCTATTTGTTTTCTATTCATTTCTGATGTTTATAATATTTCCAATGGTCAGCACTTCAATAGTGATGCATAAATGAACTTTAAACATGGCTGACAGTGTTTGTAACTTTTTTTTGAACAGTCCACTTGTGGCAATGATATTTAGTAGTAAAATATTTGTTAATATCTGGTTGAGAACATACTATGTTGTTTGTTTATTTATTTAAATGTTAGGTGTTTTTGTAGTTATATATTTTTTATATTTGTTAGTTAGTTTGGTGCATACACGTTGACCAAAATTAATTGGAAATAAGGTTCTTTACATGATTACAAATCTGCCCCCAGGGTCAGAAATGATTTCACTTCAAAGTACTTAAGTGATTTAAATGCAAAAGAACCTTGAAGTGGCGTGAATGGCTTGGGTTTAACTCGCCACTTTATGGAATCATCCTCCTTGTTTCTACACTCATTCTCCATTTTATTAATCCACTTCCCATACAGAAGCATTTCGTAGTTCTACAATCACAGACTGTAGTCCATTTTTGTCTGTACATACTTTGCTAGTTCACTTTAATTTTCTGTTCTGTAATGGTCACCTCCAACAGGACCACAACATCAGGTACTATTTGGGTGTGGGATCATTCTCAGCACTGCAGTGACACTGGCATGATGGTGGTGTGTTATGTTGTGCTGGTATGAGTGGATCAGATACAGTAGTGCTGCTGGAGTTTTTATGCACCTCAGTGTCACTGCTGGACTGAAAATAGCCCAGCAAGCTACATGTCCAGCCAGCAGCATTGTGTTCTCTACATTCTATATAGAGCACTACTAGCTTATCTGGATGAGTTTAAGAGGTTCCTAAATGATTTAGGATACTACCTCATAAGTTCTACTATGTAACAGCAGGTGCGTCACTTAAATATGTGACTGCACCATTTACCAATATGCCAGGCGTATGAGATAATAGCTTGCACATGCTGGTTCTAATTACAGAAATGTGACTAATAAAATTAATGTTTTCCATTAAAAAGGTATAGTTTTGGTAAGCTGTTTTATGTGTTTAAGAAGCTTTCGTTGTAACTACATACTTTTTAAAGAAAAGTACAGTGGGGCAAAAAAGTATTTAGCCACTGATTGTGCAAGTTCTTCTACACAGAAAGATGAGAGAGTTCTGTAATTTTCATCATACGTACACTTCAACTATGAGACAAAATGAGAAAAAAAAATCCAGGAAATCACATTGTAGGATTTTTAAAGAATTGAAATAAGTATGGAAAATAAGTATTTGGTCAATAAATTTGGTTCAACTCAATACTTAACCTTTGTTGGTAACATGACCTTTGTTGGCAAACATTTCCTGTAAGTCTTCACCAGGTTTGCACAAACTGTAGCTGGTATTTTGGCCCATTCCTCCATGCAGATCTCCTCTAGAGCAGTGATGTTTTGGGGCTGTCACTGGGCAACATGGACTTTCAACTCCCTCCACAAATGTTCTATGGGGTTGAGGTCTGGAGACTGGCTAGGCCACTCCAGGACCTTGAAATGCTTTTTACGGAGCCACTCCTTTGTTCCCCGAGCGGTGTGTTTGGGATCATTGTCATGCTGGAAGACCCAGCCACGTTCCATCTTCAATGCTCTCACTGATGGAAGGAGGTTTTGGTTGCAGTTTTCTTGTAAGAATATCCTTTATATTTATATTACAGTAAAAAAAATGACTGTGTGACTATGGTAATGTACAGTCAATTTCCATTCTGGATACAATTTTGTTTCACAGAACATAATGCGGTCATTAAACAGCGCATAACTGTAATGTCTTAAGCATTTGACAGCACTGATATAGATACAGTATATAGATATGTCTATATATAGCTATAAATACGAATTGACATAGAGGCTAAATCTTCACTTCAGCTCACCAATCAGATCAGTGCTAATTCAGATCTAGTCTTTCAGAATGTACTTATCAACTAATTGAATTATACAAACTGATTGCAGTGGTAACAGTGTGATAACAGCCAAATAGTGGTAAAAGCTGATTATAATAGGGCAGACCTCCTAATGTTAATCAAGCTGATGTTCCACTCTGTCATATTAGCAGAGCTCAATAAAGCTACCAAAATGTCTCTTCCTAAAAGAAACACTTTAAAAATGAGCGAAGAGAAAGATACATTTATTGGTTGGTTTTCAAATATATGGACAATTTAAAAGAAATCATAAAATATTAAATAGAGTACTGCAGGTACGGACATGCATATCAAATGATTTTAAATAGGAAATGTTTTAATTACCATTAATAACCAAAATATTTTATCGCTGACCCATCTGCATACCTTCACTGAGTGAAATCTGAAACTACATTGCATATGGGTAAAATTAATTGGCTTTCACTTAATTACCTAGACAAAAATAGAAGTTTTAAGTAGCTAATGTTCGTCCGAGCAAACTTGCACCTGGAATAATCAGTCTGAGCTCAGCAGTAAAAGCCAAGCTGTCTCAATCCAAAATGAAGACTTGGCAGGCAGCCTTTTTAAGCAGGTCCAGCATCTGTATCAGTTTCTTTGTCCTGAGTCGAGCCAGCATGCTTGTTCTTAATTACTCATTCTAAATATGCAAACGGCGGAATTGATGAGGCATCTTAACTCCAAGTGCTGATAAGGCAGAACAGAGGGGTACAATTGAATTGTGTTTGGCCTTGTCAGACAATCTCAGGTGTTCGCATGTTCTTTTGTTTATCCTAGACGAGCATCTCAACATGATACGTGCACCTAATTATGATTCTCTCTGTGATCCCGGAGCACTGAAAAAAAAGAAAACAAAAACAAGCATAATTAAGTGTGTGCTTGGAAGGATATTGTGGCAGTGTGTTTTGTATTCAACAGTCTCCTGTTGACTGGGACGTCTCTTTTCTGGCCTAGTCGTAAACGTTATAAGTGCCAAACCTCAACTTTATATACAGTGATATATATATTGTCTTTATTCATTGGACTTGGTGAGCACTGTCGCCTCACAGCGAGAAGTTCCTGGGTTCGATTCCAGATGGAGGGGTCTGGTTCCTTTCTGTGTGGAGTTTGATTGTCCTCCCCATCTCCTCATGGGTTTACTCCCATTTACTTCCCACAGTCCAAAGACATAATTTAGGTCAATTGATTATGCCAAAGTGGCCCTAGAGTACATTCGCAGCCAAGCACAGAGTGCAAGAGTGAGGTCAGCTTATACAGATCTGCAATGAGTGTGTGAGTGTTGTTCCTGCCTTGCATCCTGTGCCGCCAGCTAGGCAACAGCTTTCTCGCAACCCTGTAGAGAATTAAGTGGATAAGAAAGTGAATGAATGCGTGAAAGGTGTTACTTTAAGTAGGAGAAGACCTAGAAGACACTTCCTCTAAGTGGGTGTGCAATTTAGGGCTAAATGTTGTGATGGAAATGAGAGCACCATTTTGCCATTCTGGCATCATTACACACTTCTGAGTATGGCCAACAACTTATGATTTGGCTTTGACAAACACTCCTGGACAAAAGAAAAAAATGGACCAAACTTAGAAATGCAAAACATTAACTCTTAATGGTCTGAACAACAAATCACTGGTCAGAACCAGAACTGAGAAAATGCATTCCTGAGGCCTGTGCTACCATTTGCTCGTCACAGTGAACTGTTGGGGGTGAAAAGCTGGAAACAGGAAAATTCACTCTTTAGTTGGTAATCTGCCACACCTCACAAGTCAGAAAACAAGCTCTTAAATAGAACCATGAGTGACTGATATCTACAGGTAGAGATCTACTATATGGTGTCTTATGAATCTTGAGGTAAATGAGTGAGAAAATCTGCTCCAAAAAAGCAAGATCTCATGCAGGGGTTACTGTCAAAAACCACATAGCTGGTCTTTGTCAGGCCAACTGCAGCTATAGTGAAATTTACAAGATCCTAAAGGCACAGCAAGTCTCTGTTTCACTATCAGCTTTGTAGAGGATCGGTCAGCGCATTGAAACAGCAGGTGATGTAGTTCTGGCATCAACTGTTTGAAGCCATTACCATTGAGTGGGACAACAGAGTCTTCTTTATGTAAAAAAGCTGTCTGCAAGTTTACCCACAAAACAAACTTTTAAGGATATCAAAGGGACCATTAAAATTTAAGGAAAGCAATTGAGACTGTTAAAGGCTTAATATTTTTTGTGTTTGGCTCTTTTCCTTTTTCTTTTTTCCCTTTCCCAGGAGTGTAGAGCTATAAGGTAAGCTGCTATTGATGGGTCTACTCAGAATGAACCAAACCTGTTAGCAGAATGCAAGTGATCCAATTGGCCTCGCAATATACATATGGAATTCAGCTTTTCTAACAAGTATTTTGGTCTTCTGGACATTCCCATATGCATAGAGTACATTCGCAGCCAAGCACAGAGTGCAAGAGCGAGGTCAGCTTAAATAGATCTGCAATGAGACGCTATCATTAACTTGATAGATCCCGTTATGCAGCTGCCAGTGTCTAATTCTTCCATCCATACTCTCTCTGATCCCTTAGGAACTGCTGCCTGTGTGTTTCTCCACCTCTCGTAACATTATCCCCTTGGCACTGCTGACCACCTAGAATTCCTCATCATTACAGAAACTTTCTCTCAAACATGTCACCCCCTTCTGTTGTGAAGCAACAATAACCCATAAATGGACAGGTGGATCATAGAGAAAGGGTTTATGGTTTACCAATAATCCTGCTTTTTATTGCCTCCCCCTGGTGTCAGAACGTGCCGTTGTAATCCGCCAAAGCCATGAATAACTCTTCCTGCGAGCTGCTGGCTTATTAATTTATGCATTACATTGGACATGTTCCAGTTCAGAAATTTTTCCAGCGGCTCTTGGTCATCAGAGGGAGCCTAAATAATTTGCCAGAGGGTAATTGGATGGTATGAAGAGAGCCATTAAACCAGGCAGTGGCAGTGATCAATCAAGTGTGACGACAAAGCAGTGTGGTCCAAACACAACACAGCTCATTTTCTCTTAAAGCCATTTAATAGATGTTTGTCTTACATGCACGCTAATGGCAACTGCGAGGAAACATGGCATCGCTGGGCATTTTAACGAGTTAAGGTTGCTGTATTAGTCACTTCATAAGTCAGATATAATTGGAGCATGCATTACTAAGAGTAGCCAACAATTGCTACACTGTATGCAGTCATGTAGTGGGGATATAACGCTAACTAGCATTTGTGTTTGTGTATTTTCAGCCAAGTATGTTTTGACGAGCTCTTCATTTAACTGTCTAAACAATACAGAAGCGACATCACAGCCCTATCTACAAGTCAAACCCTACAGGATCTACTCTTCAAGTTTAAAGACTTGAATACAAAAATAAAAGTTTTTACTGACTTTTATGAAAGGAAGCATCTCTTATCACTTCGAACCTCACCAGGAGAAGCGGTTGGAAGCTGAGACTGAGGATCGCTTATTATTTTTCTTCTCCATCCTCAGTGTCATAGGCTACGTTCACATCTTAATGTGACCCATATCTGATTTTTTCAGAGCTGTGTGGACACGCAAATCTGATCTTTCCAAATCCGACCTGAGCCACTTTCATATGTGGTCCTACAGTGGTGCTTGAAAGTTTGTGAACCCTTTAGAATTTTCTATATTTCTGCATAAATATGACCTAAAACATCATCAGATTTTCACACAAGTCCTAAAAGTAGATAAAGAGACAAAAATATTATGCTTGGTCATTTATTTATTGAGGAATATGATCCAATAATACATAATAGTGAAAGGCAAAAGTATGTGAACCTCTAGGATTAGCAGTTAAATTGAAGGTGAAATTAGAGTCAGGTGTTTTCAATCAATGGAATGACAATCAGGTGTGAGTGGGCACCCTGTTTTATTTAAAGAACAGGGATCTATCAAAGTCTGCTCTTCACAACACAAGTTTGTGGAAGTGTATCATGGCACAAACAAAGAAGATTTCTGAGGACCTCAGAAAAAAGTTTCATCAGGTGGAATGGAAAAGGTTACAAAACAATCTCTAAAGAGTTTGGACTTCTCCCCCCCCCCAATCCACAGTTCAGACAGATTGTGTACAAATGGAGGAAAATTCAAGACCATTGTTACCATCCTCAGGAGAAGTGGTCGACAAACAAAGATCACTCCACGAGCAAGGCGTGTTGTATAGTGGCGAGGTCAAAAAAAGGAACCCAGGGATAACTTTCTAGGCAACTGAAGGCATCTCTCAAACACGGCTAATGTTTAATGTTCATGAGTCCACATCAGAAGGACATGAACAACAATGGTGTGCATGGCAGGGTTGCAAGGAGAGAAAGCCACTGCTCTTCCAAAAAAGAACATGCTGCTCGTCTGCAGTTGCCTTAAAGATTCAGGGGGACAAGCCAGAAGGCTATTGGAAGAAATTGTTGTGTGGACCAGATGAGACCACAGTGAGAACTTTTGATTTACAAGAAAAGCGGTTATGTTTGGAGAAAGGAAGGAAAACACTGCAATTCCAGCATAAGAAACCTTATCCCATTCATGTGAAAACATGGTGGTGGGAGTATCTGGTTTGGGCCTGTTTTGCTGCATCTGGGCCAGGACGGCTTGCCATATGGATGGAACAATGAATATTCTGAATTATATCAGAGAATTCTAAAGGAAAGGTCGGGACATCTGTCCAGGATCTGAATCTCAAGAGAAGGTGGGTCATGCAGCAAAGACAACGACCCTACGCACACAAGTCCATTATACCAAAGAATGGTTTTTAAAGAGGAATAAAGTTCATTGTTTTGGAATGGTCAAGTCAAGTCCTGATCTAACTCCAATGGAAAATGTTGTGGAAAGGACCATCTGGAAGCGAGCAGACTATAAGTGAGGAAAGGAACCCACACTCCCAGAGATGAAGTGTTCTGTACGGAGGAATGGGGCTAAAATTCCTCCAAGCCGGTGTGCAGGACTGATCAACAGTTACAGGAAACGTTTAGCTGCAGTTATTGCTGCACAGGGGGGTCACACCAGATACTGAAAGCAAAGGTTCATATACTTTTACCACTCACTAATATGTAATATTGGATCATTTTCCTCAATAAATAAATGACCAAGTATAATCTTTTTTTAACTGGGTTCTCTTTATCTACTTTTAGGACTTGTGTGAAAATCTGATGATATTTTTGGCCATATTTATGCAGAAATATAGAACATTTTAAAGGGTTCACAAACTTTCAAGCACCACTGTAAATATTATACATATGCGTGGCCATATGACCTGAATTAGAATGCTCAGATTGAAAGTCATGCAACTCAAAGGAAAATAAAAAGTTTAAAAGCAATGTTTAAAATATAGGACGGAAACTGAAGAAGTGGCCGTGGAAGAATAACATGCTCTTTTTAACATGACCCTTAAACAAGTGCTGTTCCTGTTTACCTCTGGACCAGTGGGTGTCACGTGAAGCGGTGCTCACAGTGAGAAGGTTCTGGGATCAAACCCAGAACCTTCTCGCTGTGAGGTACTCAGAGCTACCCACCGAGCTACCCATAGTATGGCCAAATAAAACCACTGATCTGGTGTATTAGCATGAACACTCATGTTCATGTATACAATGGCAACACACAAACTGTACAGCTCTCTTCTCATATAGAACCCCCCATTATTCATTTGTCCTAGTGGTCATTTGTAGAAAATAAACTATATGGCCAAAGGTTTGTGGACACCACTTTGTTATTTATACACTCCTTTTTATTGTAGCCACACTCACTGCGTGCTAAAATGATCACAAAACACAGAACACAAAAACAGAAAAGGTTATACTTAAAATCTCAGTGGCTCTCAGTATGGCATTTTAATAAGTTTCCACTTTCCCAACGAAGTTTTCTGTCCTACCATGCTAAAATAAAGTCCATAAAAATGGTTGGCCAACTTGGGTGGAGATATTGGCAGAATTGCACCGAGCCTTGATTTTAACTCCATAAGACACCACTGAAATTATTTGGAACAGCAACTTATCCATGCTTGACCTCAAAGTGATGTTTCACATTCTACTGGAAAATGTTCCCAAAAGACTGAAGGGTGTTGTAGAAGTAAAGGAGAGAGAAATACTATTCTAATACCCATGTTAAACAATACATAATAATTTTAAAAATAGTATGGAATAGTCTTTCCCTTTGATTTCTGTAAATGTTTAAGTCTTTTGGGTAATCTTGCTGGTACCTTATTTACAAAGACGAGCCAGTGTTGTTCCATTTAATGGTAATGGCTTCAATCGGTTGACTACAGAAGTACATCACCTGCTGTTTCAAATTGTTGACCTTTTCTCTTAATAGCTGATAGTGAAACACAGATTTGCTGTGCCTTTAGGGTCTTGTTCATTTCAGAACAGCTGCAATTGGCCTGACAAAGACCACAAGACCTCATATTGTAGATCTCTACCTGTTGATATCTGTGAATCCTGGTTCTATGTAAGAGCTTATTTTCAGGCTTGTGACAGCCTGCATGAGGTGTGGCAGACTACCAACTAAAGAGTGAATTTCCAGTGAGTTTCCAAGCCTTAACCCCAACAGTTCACTCCAGCAACGGCAGTGGTGGAGCAATTGTGGCACAGGGTATCAGTGGGGGCATTTTCTTAGCATCTTACAGTTTACATATGATGACTCAGGAAAGCAGAGCGAGACAAAATGCAGGCGTTATTCATAAAAGCAAACAACATAGGAAGATGTACTCAACTTGAAGCTTGCTGCTGAGAGCGCAGTGAAAGCCTATATGTGGATGAGTGGGATCTCAGTAGGGTACTGAACTTATGGGAATGCTAGGATATGCAGTGTAACCCAAGGTGAGATGAAGGCCAGGTGAGGTCAGATGGGGGAATCTGTGATAGGCGTGTGGGCAGCAGGCTTCTTCTGGAATGAGAGCAGTGGAGATGGGGGCGGAATCAGGGCTGAGCAGACGAGCACACCCGGTGAGTGTCAGAGAATGCAGACAGGGAAGAGCAAAGGGAACTGAGAACAAAAACAAGGAAATAGCTGAGGGTGGAATAAACGAGGAAAAGGGAGAATGGAGATCAAAGAAAGGACAGACAGGAGAATTGAGTATCAGCGTAGATCTTTGAGAAGTGTTGCGTAAATGAGTTTAGTCAGAAAAAACACCCAACACGAGGACAGGAAGAAAATACAGGATGAACACAGGGACGGTGAAAACTAAGCGAGAAACAGGTGAACATAATACACAGGAATTAGAAAGTAGGGGGGGAAAAGGGAGGAAGAGAGTGGATAGGAGAGTTTGTGAATATTATTTTCACAAGTAAATATAAGGCACATGAAGTCCAGTCTGCGATGAATAACAGCAAAAATACCAAAAATAACTCTGTTCACCAAACCGCCATCTTGTTAATGTCACTGGGCAGTTATTTCCAGCCATCCAAGGCCAGACTCTTATCTCTTTGAATGAAGAAAGGCCTGTTTATCTGACATTGAAAAAGAATTTACCATTTAAAATGCACAGAATTACTTGTATAATCTGACAAAAATATTATAACTTACTTGCATTGTTGGGTTCAGATAACAGACAAAAATCAGATTTTTAAAGGTAATTCTGGCTACTGAACATGCGCATCCCGACGCTACAAGGGGGCCAAGACATAAAGCCCCCCAACCCCACACATTTACTAATATGCTGATTGGTCCTTTGTAATGATGGGGCGGGGCTTCTATAACTCAAATAATGCCTTGGCTTTAAATACAGGTATGTAGAAAAAATACTAAAAAACATTGTTTTTGATTTCTGTTTTTTATATATATACATAATTTTTCTCACTGTGTCTACATGAATTTTCTCTAGATGCTCCGGTTTCCTCTCTGCAACCCTCACACAAAAACAAACAGAGCCCAAATACATACCAGATATAGGCCTTAGGAGCATCACTCTTGCCTTATTATAACTGTGTTTATCCACTTGAAGAATTCTGCTGTTATCACTGTAATAACAGAGCTGTTCTGTCAATGTTTGTAGTGGGTGAAGGGTCTAGACGGTCAAGGTTGCCGAGACGGTCTTCTGCATAGTGATTTTCCGTGATGTCTGAAGCGGTCTTTTATCCGTGTCTTCTGTTTTTATCATTTTGTTACTGCACTTTCTCTCCTTTCGCCACACTACTAGCAGAGCTTGAAACTGTGGTCCCTATGGCCTCGTAGATACCATCTCTGTCTGATACACCGACGGAAAGCATAGCGATCCTGCAATTAGGCAATCATTACTCTCATAAGGCATAAATTGCTCACACGATTGCTTATCGTCGCCTCGGAGTTGACCTAACAATCGTTGCATTTGCAATTGCTGCTCTTCAAGTCTGAATCAGGTGAATTTATTCCGGTGTCTGTGCTCATGACTGTTGATCCTCTCATTATACAGCTGTCTGTTCACACAAAAGTCGTCCAAGCTCCAAATCCTCTGGATTACATTTTAACATCTCATTACTGGGTAGCTGAAGCAGGGTTAAGACCTGGGCTGATTGCAATTCCAATACCCATGTACCTGTCTCTGTGTCTGTCGGAGTTTCTGGCTAATAGCCTCATTACATTATTATGCATTACATATTCTGCATTAGCTATAATTTCTCAGAGAAAATGTACTCACAGCACACACAGCAGACTAGCTATGTGAGTGATTTTTCAGGCAAAATACTGCTTTTGGTACAGACAAGTTGTAAAAAAAAAAAAGTCACTATGAATGAGGGCAAATGAGCTTACTGAACAAACTTACTTAGACATGGAGAATGAATCAGCCTGCCTAATCAAAACTGATGAGAAAGCTCTGATTGGGTTATATGAGTGGAGTTGGCTGAAGGTTGATAAAAGTGTCTTATGTCGTGACTTAGCTCTGGGAACAGCCAGTAACTGATGGTGCAGGACCTGAGCAACTTCAGATATTCAACAAATCATAGAAGTACAGCTCCATTAAAAAAAGTGCACAAATTATTTTTGTAGGGAAGCTCTTTCCCGGTACACATTGTTCAGTTACTCTACATTATCATGCACGGAGTACCTGTGGTGCTAAATTATTAATTCTTCGATATGTAATTGGATTTTTAAGAATGCATAAGATACAAGCACGGGTAGAAGCTTTAAAGACATTTTTCATTTAGTAAGCATCACAGATCACATTCCAATTACAGTCATTTCTAATTGTATTTGTATGTGAGTTTCACATACTGAATGTGTCCACAGTTGTGTAGCCACTCTGAAGAAGGCACCATAATGAAACCTTTGTCATACACTGGGTATAAAGACTAGTGAGTAAACAATTAGTGAATGATTGGGTGTGCAGGTGGGTTTTAAGGTTTTATTAGTATTTAGTATTTTTGTATGTTCCCCATTTTGCTGTAATGATATGCACTCGAACTGGCATCTACAAAAATGGATGATCCATGTTATCCCAGAATGTTTTCACAATGTTACTGAAGGATTAGCCTTCGCTGTCTTCAAGTGCCCCCATAAATACTTGATGGAGTTCAGGTCGAGTGACTGTGGAGGAAGGTCCATGACAGGCAGCACTCCTTGATCTTTGTGGGTTTTGGGTATTTATCCTGCTGCAGTAGGAATCATTCTCCACATTGACAAGCATTTTCACTAGTGGTGTGCATGTAAGGCCCGACTTATGATATTTCAACTTTACAATGGGAATACGATAATAAACGAACACAGATTGAGCAGAAACCGCATTCTGAATTTTGAATTTGGTTACACTGGCTGAGCTCTAAAGATCCTGTGTGCAGATGGGAGAAGATTCCAGAAGGTCAACCATCACTGCAGCACTCCACCAATCTGGACATAATGACAGAGTGGCCAGACAGAATCATCTCGTAAGTAAAAGACTCCAGCTGGAGTTTGCAAAAAAGCAACTAAAGGACTTTTAGACTGTGAGAAACATGATTCTCTGGTGTGATTGATTGAAGATTGAACACTCAAACCAAGATTGAAGCCCAGATTGGTGGAGTGCTACAGCAATGGTTGACTATCTGGAAGTTTCTCCCATCTGAGCTCAGCCAGAATGAGCATTGGATTCTTGGTCACCTCTCTTATCTAGGCCTTTCTGCCCCTGGGGTTCCCAGCTCTAGAAAGAGTCCTGGTTGTTCCAAACTTCTTCCATGTAAGAATTATTGAGGCCACTGTGCTCTTGGGAACTTTCAGTACAGCAGACTTCTTTTTCTAGCCTTCTCCAGATATGTGCCTCCACACAATCCTGTCTCTGAGCTCTACAGGCAGTTCTATCTTCCTCATGGTTTTTGCTCTGATATGCATTGTTAGCTGTGAGACCTTATATAGACAGGTATGTCTTTCCAAATCATCTACGACAAATCAAGGTGTAAAAACATCTCAAAGATGATCAAGAGACATGGGTGTACCCTGGAGCTAAATTTCAAGTGTCATAGCAAAGGGTCTGAATACTTATGTCCATGTGAAATTTGTGTCTTTCCTTTTCAAAAATGAAGTTTCAAAAATTCTGTTTTCACTTTTATTTGTATACACTCGCTTCTCACAGCTTTGAACACTTCTCAGTTTCCTGCTCATAAATACAACAGGAAATATGTTGCACTGTCACAGAAAGAGAGCAGGGTAATTATGATATAGATAACCTCATGCTATCTGTATGGTCTCTAACTTTGACTTTTGGAGTAGCCCATCCATTGTTGCAGATTACCATTGTGATTCGCAGGTGTTTTTTGTTGGAGAATTATGTTGAATTTATAGCAGTCCAGAGCTCCTGGATAGGTTTATCAGGAATATCACTAAGCACAGAACTACAGTAAACCAAGACACTAAACACAAACACATGAACAAGCTTTTCACTTTTTCAGAGACAAATAAAATAAAGTAGTAAAAGGACACAGCAGGGACAAGGTTTGTGAACACAAGTGGGAAAACCTGCTTTATCATCCATATGAAAGGTCATGAGGATAGTCTTGAACTGATTTTGGGGCCAATAAGTGAGAGGTCTGTGTTGAAGTTGCTGAGCCTGAGAAAAAATCAGTCAACAGTATCAACCAGAAATATGACCGCTGGCAAAAAGTGATGGAATCACCACGGTTAGAAGATATTCATCAGAGCAAATAAACAAATTGCAGATATGCCATCAAACAATTTTTGATCAATAGTTGAACATTCTGGCTTTGTGAATAAAGTTAATTAAAATATTTTAATGAATGACATCAAGTAGAGGAAAAAAATGAAATCAGTGTTGAGGAAACTATATGAAATCATCATGTAAAAATTTACAATCAGTCCATTGATGCGCCTCCTAATATGCTTTTATGAGGGCCTGAATTTTTTGAGGCATGGACTCTGCTAATGAAAAACATCTATATATGTCTGTATACATCAACCTGGTCCCAACTTTCGTGAATAGCAGCTGACAGATGTACTTTGCATGACTATGTCATGGACCAATTTATTAAATTTCCACTATAAATTTCCAATCAGATTGATATCCGGACTGTTTGCTAGCCATGTCACTGAGTTGTTATGCCCTTTCTGAAGAAAAGCTGGAACTCTATTTAAAAGATCAATTGTCATCCTGAAAAATTACTTCATTATCGCCAACTTCTTTTCTACAAATGGAATGGGAATAGTGTGCAAAATTTCAATACACACGTGCCTTCTCCCCTGGTCTATCATGTAGTGTTCATGTAGTCATCATTATATTAGAGGGGCACCAGGCAAGTTCCAGCATCGTCCCCATAGCTTATTTGTTGCAGGTTAGTGATTCATCGCTGAATGTCAATTTCATCCAGTCATCATCCACATTTCGTTATTGCTTATTTTTAGCCAACTGTACCCTTGTTTTCTTCTGTTTAATCGTTGGAACAGGATTTTGTTTGGCTTTTCTATATGTAAATACTATGTTAGTTCTGTAACAAACCTTGTCTCCTGTTTCCACCCATTTGGTATTCATTAGCTTTTTTTTTTGCACCGTCTATTTTCATGGCATAGTTATTTGAGTCACCTTACCTGGTCTATCCATACAGTGGGGCAAAAAAGTATTTAGTCAGTCACTGATTGTGCAAGTTCTCCTACTTAGACAGATGAGAGAGGTCTGTAATTTTCATCATAGGTACACTTCAACTACGAGAGACAAAATGAGGGAAAAATCCAGGAAATCACATTGTAGGATTTTTAAAGAATTTAATTGTAAATAAGGTTGGAAAATAAGTATTTGGTCAATAAATTTGGTTCAACTCAATACTTTGTAACATAACCTTTGTTGGCAATGACAGAGGTCAAACAGAGGTTGGCACACACTGTAGCTGGTATGTTGGCCCATTCCTCCACGCAGATCTCCTCTAGAGCAGTGATGTTTTGGGGCAACACGGACTTTCAACTCCCTCCACACATTTTCTATGGAGTTGAGGTCTGGAGACTGGCTAGGCCACTCCAGGACCTTGAAATGCTTTTTACAGAGCCACTCCTTCATTGCCCGAGCAGTGTGTTTGGGATCATTGTCATGCTGGAAGACCCAGCCACGTTCCATCTTCAATGCTCTCACTGATGGAAGGAGGTTTTGGCTTAAAATCTCAGGATACATGGCCCCGTTTATTCTTCCCTTAACATGGATCAGTCGTCCTGTCCCCTCATTACAGAGGGGTTTTTACAGAAAAACAGCCCCAAAGCATGACGTTTCCACCCCCATGCTTCCCAGTAGGTATGGTGTTCTTGGGATGCGAGTCAGCATCCTTTTTCCTCCAGTTGAGCTTTTACCAAAAAGTGCTATTTTGGTTTCATCTGACCACATGATATTCTCCCAATCCTCTTCTGAATCATCCATATGCTCTCTGACAAACTTCAGACGGGCCTGGACATGTACTGGCTTAAGCAGGGGGACACGCCTGGCACTGCAGGATCTGAGCCCCTCTCGGCGTAGTGTGTTACTGATGGTAGCTTTGTTACTTTGGTCCCAGCTCTCTGCAGGTCATTCATCAGGTCCCTCCGTGTAGTTCTGGGATTTTTGTTCACCGTTCTCATGATAATTTTGACCCACGGATTGAGATCTTGCGTGGAGCCCCAGATCGAGGGAGATTATCAATGGTTTATTCACACCAACCTGCTTGCCTATTGTGGATTCACTCTTCCCAGCCTGGTGCAGGTCTACAATTTTCTTTCTGGTGTCCTTCAACAGCTCTTTGGTTTTGGTCATGACTGAGTTTGGAGTCTGACTGTTTGAGGCTGTGGACAGGTGTCTTTTATACAGATAACGAGGTCAAACAGGTGCCATTAATACAGGTAACGAGTGGAGGTCAGAAGAGCTTCTTAAAGAAGTTGTTACAGGTCTGTGAGAGCCAGAAATCTTGCTTGTTTGTGGGTGACCAAAAACTTATTTTCCACCATGATTACAATTAAATTCTTTAAAAAATCCTACAAGATGTGATTTCCTGGGTTTTTTTCTCATTTTTGGTCTCTCATAGTTTGAAGTGTAAAACCTATTAGAAAATTACATACCCTCTCTCTCTGTCTAAGTAGGAGAACTTGCACAATCAGTGACTGACTACTATTTTTTGCCCCACTGAATGTTTACCCTTTTAGCACCCTTTCCCATGTTGTTTGTACTTGCCTAATTTTGACCTAGTGTGACTTGGAGCAATCAACCTCTCTTGCCACACTCAGTGTGGATTTCTTCATGAGTGAGTTTTTTATAATCTTTTAATTCATTCATTCCGTTCAATTGAGAACTCACTTGTTGGGTCCCGTTTACTTTCAGTAGCAAGTACAACAGCCTCATTAAGATTCTAAGCACTCCTTTTAAAAGCAGATTATGTTGTAATTGTTAGACTTGTGTTGCTATTTGTTTAGGAATTCAGGGTGATTTTCCTTGAGTTTTTTCGGTTGTATTGTAAATGATGAGACAGAAATACTTCACATTATACCATTGCTAAAACGTTGTATACCTAAATCTCATGGTGGCCCAAGGCATTTGCTCAGTTTTATATACTTATTTTATACACATTACAAAAGTTTTTTTATTAGTATTTACAAAGACACCTGTTCCTTCAGGAGACTGGCCATGACATCCATGGCCAAGAAGTTGTGTCAAGTTTTTTAATCTTCCACCCCACCTTTAGCGACGACCTAAACGATGATTTTTTACTCGAATAAATGCTGGATTCAGGCGCATCATTCATTCAGACTTCAGCTGCCAACGGAAACTGAAAGGTTGGTTGCCTGCATTTGCATATGTGCAAATGCAAGGTGTTCGCAAACGCACCCACACACACAACACACAGTCCTAATCATTTGAACTTGCTCTTCTCGTCTCTCCATCACTCTAACTCTTATACACCATGAAATATTTTGCTCACTATATGCAAACAAACACAGTTTTGTGTGCATTATTTTAGGATATTGCCACTATATCACTGTCTCTTTCATTTGTGTGAGACCTGCCGTGCAGAGCTGAATTAATTTGGAAAAAACGTCCTCTGTGGAACCTCCCCAAGTCAGAACAGTCACGTGTTTCTCTATAATCATGTAATATAACATCTGACGGCAAGCGCGTAATCATTTAAACGCAACTCATATCGATCCAACTACAGCCAATATGCTGAAACACAAGGAGGCAACATATTAGCTCATCTGTAGCTCAAACAACTGCTTGTCGAATGGGTCTTGTGTGGAACACCATTTTTGAAATAAAAGGAAGTCTTAAATGATCCCAGTTGCCTAATGTCAAGGATATTCATATTAGAAAAGCTCCTGCACTACTCATTCAAGATAACCCAGAGGCAAAACTGTTAACCTTGCTAAATGTCTTGGTTCCTGTGCAAGCATGCTTTGATTTCTCTGAGATAAGCAAGATCAAAAATTGTGTTAATTGTGGCTATCAAATAAGTCATTCATTCATTTGTTTTCCTTAAGTGTAAATATTCATTCATGAATTTTCAGTAACTGTAAATAGGATTGTGGATCAGATAAGGATAACTACATCACATATTAGCTAAATACACCAGCATAACATTATGACCTTCTCCTTGTTTTGTGTTTCACTTACCATATACAGTGGTGCTTGGAAGTTTGTGAACCCTTTAGAATCTTCTATATTTCTGCATAACCTAAAACATCATAAGACTTTTACACAAGTCCTAAAAGTAGTTAAAGAGAACCCAGTTAAACAAATGAGACACAAATATTATACTTGGAACCTTATCCCATCTGTGAAACATGGTGGTGGTAGCATCATGGTTTGGGCCTGTTTTGCTGCATCTGGGCAGGACGGCTTGCCATCACTGTTTGAACAATGAATTCTGAATTATATCAGATAATTCTAAAAGAAATGTTAGGCATCTTCCATGAACTGAATCTCCAGAGAAGGTGGGTCATGGTGCACAAGACAACGCCCTAAGCACACAAGCTGTTCTAACCAAAGAATGGTTAATAATAAAGTTCATGTTTTGGAATGCCAAGTCAAAGTCCCGGACCTTAATCCAATGGAAATGTTTTGTGAAGGACCTGAAGTGAGCAGCTAATGTGCGGAAACCCACAACAAACATCCCAGAGCTGAGCTGTTCTGTACGGAGGAACTGGGCTAAAATTCCTCCAAGCCGGTGTGCAGGACTGATTAACAGATTTTAGCTACAGGAAACGTTTAGTTTACAGGTATTGCTGCAACAGGGGGTCACCCAAGATCTTAACGCAAGGGTCACATACTTTGCACTGACTAATATGTAATATTGGATCATTTTCCTCAATAAATAAATGACGAAGTATAATATTTTTGTCTCATTTGTTTAACTGGGTTCTTTTTATCTACTTTTAGAACTTTTGTGAAAATCTGATGATGTTTTAGGTCATATTTATACAGAAATATAAAAAGTTCTAAAGGGTTCACAAACTTTCAAGCACCACTGTAGAAGCACTTTGTAGTTCTACAATAACAGACTGTAGTCCATCTGTTTCTCTACATACATTGTTAGTCCCCTTTTCTCTGGACCCCCAGAAAGACCAGCAAAGATCAGGTACTATTTGGGTGATGGATTATTCTCAGCACTCCACTGACACTGATGTGGTTGTGGTGTGTTAGTGTGTGTTGAGCTGGTACGAGTGGATCAGACACAGCAGGGCTGCTGGAGTTTTTAAACACCTCAGTGTCACTGCTGGACTGAAAATTGTCCACCAGCCAAAAATGCCCAGCCACCAGCATCCTGTAGGCAGCGTCTTTCGAGCACTGATGAAGGATTAGAGGATGACTAACACAGACTGAGCAACTAGATGGAGCAATAAGGTGACCGTCTCTAAAAAAGTGGGCAGCTAGTGAACAGTGTTTTAAAACTCCAGCAGCACTGATGTGTCTGATCCACTCATACCAGCAAAACACACACTACCACACCACCACCACATCAGTGTCAGTGTCAGTTCTGAGAATGATCCACCACCTAGATATTACCTGATCTGACCTGACCTGTGGGGTCCTGACCATTAGAGAAGAGAGTAAAGCAAAACATGTAGAGAAACGGTCTGTAATTGTAAAACTACAAAGTGCATCTATATGATAAATGAAACTGATCAAATGGACAATGAGTGTAGACACAAGGAGGTGGTCAAAATGTATGCCTGATCTGTGTATATTCTTCTTGAACGAATTTTCAGGTGACTGGTGTGCTTAGGGTCGTTGTCTTGATGCATGACCCACATTCTCATGAGATTCAGCTCATGGACAGATATTTTCCTTTAGAATATGCTGGTATAATTCAGGATTAATTATTCCTTCAATGATGGCAAGTCGTCCTCGCCCAGATGCAGCAAAACAGGCCCAAACCATGATACTACCATCACCATGTTTTACATCATGGATCACGTTATTATAGAATCTAGTCCTTTTTTTTCTCCAGGCATACACTTCTTGTTTGAAGCAAAAGTTCTTTTTTGGTCTCATCTATCCACAAAAATATTTTCCAAATGTTTGTTCGGTGTTCTCCTGATGGTGGACTCATAAACATTAATATTAACCAAAGTGAGAGAGGCTTTAAGATACTTAGAAGTCACCCTACACTCCACTGTGTCCTTACAAACTATTATTACATGCCTTGCAGTGGTCAGCTGCTCCTGGAGAGGGTGACAATGGTCTTGAATTTCCTCCATTTCTGCACAATTTGTCTGATGGTGAATTGGTGGTCCAAACTCTTTGGAGATAGTTTTGTGACCTTTTATATCCTGATGTTTGTGACCTTTTCCAGCCTCAACAACTCATTTTGAGAGGTCCTCAGAAATGTCCTTTGTTCGAGCCATGATACCTTTTCACAAACGTGCTGTGAAGATAAGACATTGACAGATCTGTTCTTTAAGCATATCAAGGCACTCACTCACACCTGATTATAATTTCACTGCTTGAAAGCACCCGACTCTTATTTTACCATCAAATGAACTTTTAATCCGAGAGGTTCACATACTTTTGCCACTTACAGATACCTAATATTGGATCAGCAGAAATCTAGAAAATTCTAAAGGAATCGCAAGGGTTTACAAATTTTCAAGCACCATTGTAAGTGAAATCTGAAAAATATTTTCACTTTACTCAAATATTATTTTTGTTTGATTACTTTTTTGACTCCAATACATTTTCCTAGTCCCTTCTATTACTTACCTTATTGCAAACAGCTGCAACTCTGTGGTGGCGGTCCGTGGTGGGACTGTGGACTGTGGTGGCTTAGCGGTTAGAGTACTGGACTATGAACCAGAGGAACCAGGGTTCAAATCCCACCTCTGCCACTTTGCCACTGTTGGGTCCTTGAGCAACGCCCTTAACCCACAATTGCTTGGGTTGTAAGAACATATCAATTGTAAGTTGCTCTGGATAAGGGTGTCTGCTAAGTGACTCATGGTTACAATGGTTTGAAAAACAAGAAAACATGCACCTCCAAGACGTTCAATTTTTATTTTCAGGCTTCAGTTCAGCAGTCCACTGTTGCTGTCACTGCAAAAGTCAGACATCCATGTACATTATCAATGATCTCTGGGGCTTCACACTTAAGACAGAAGTTTCTACGAGTGATTCTTGCTAGATACTGTATACAAGTGCTTGTGTGGATGATCGTGCTAGACCTTTAGGTACATCCATGGCCATATTTAAATAAAGCATTTAACTTTCATGTAGTAAAAGATTCATTATACTGCATGAACTATCATCTAGGTCTGCCCAAAACAACTGAAACAACTTTAAGAACTCCCCATCCAGCTTAAAAAAAAATACACCTACTTGTTTCTGATTACTAACATAGTTAGTCAGGTGCTTTGAAAACCATAACTGAAACGTCTGATCCCATTGATTGATTCATGTCACATTCCCA
The DNA here is from genome assembly GCA_025084515.1 of Ancistrus triradiatus. Classification (NCBI taxonomy): domain Eukaryota; kingdom Metazoa; phylum Chordata; class Actinopteri; order Siluriformes; family Loricariidae; genus Ancistrus; species Ancistrus triradiatus. The sequence continues at coordinate 1,654 of JAJAGP010004051.1, read as the reverse complement.
CAGTTCCTTAAACACATCCTCTGCTATTTAAACCCCTTGTCTGAAGCAGTCATGTTAAGCTAAGTGCTTTCAGAGTTTATTTAGCTCCCTAAGCTCAATTGCTTCACTATAATAATTAGTTTGCCATTCTGTTTTCATTTCAGCTTTAGTCCCTCATGATGCCTGTTTTTTTTTCTGATTCAATTACAAATTCACTACTTAATTCTTACACTCTGTTTATCTCCGCTCTCTGACTCAGTCTGACAGTAATCTTTATAGCTGCCCTGCTGCTGATCATACTGAACTGTTCTGTGCTGACTGGCACAGGAAACAAACAATATTGGTAATTACTTTCTAATGTTTACTTCCATTTAAAGTTATTTTTATACTGTTAGATTTTCACACTTCATTGTATGTCTATTTATCTTCTTTTGTTCAAAAGCAGGTTTGGATTAAATCAAAAGTGACCTGTTTCAGCTGAAAAGTATTTGTGGCCAAAATTTTGATGCATCTCGATATTTTACCATCACTTATGGACAGAACATACTTGCCAACATATAGGCTTATTCATTTTTCTAAATAAAGAAGTTATAGACAGTACTTGTGATGTCATAAGTAATCATATCAGCATTGGAATGCTGGAATGTATGCCAAAGTTTGGGCACTTCTGCTTAGATTACAGGTTTTCTTTATTTTCTAACTGAAATTAACACAACAAGCCTGTGAAGGGGATAATATTAAACATAACTCTTCTACACAACCATTAATGCTCATAATTTAAAACACTGGAACAATTAATGGCATATGTAAATGCTGGGGAAGCTTTTCAGATGATTCACTACTGTGTTTTGTAAAGTCTCAGAACATAGCTGACTTAATCATTCATTGAAATTTGCAGTGGTGTCACATTTGACGCTCATTCCCTCTTGCCGGTTGTCAGCTTCTTTTCATTAAAAAAAAAAAAACTCATGTCATCTGATCAAGGCTACACAATTCTTGCATAACACTGTGCATATTGTAATCCACCAAACACAAAAACGAATCTTTCGTCATTACAAATACCTCAGTTTATTACATTTATTCATGTAGAATGTGATAAATCTATTAAAATATCCAGTCTTCTTATATCAACAGCTATGCCAAAAGTAGTTTAAAGTTTGTCGAACTTAGAAAGTCGATATGGTTCAGTATGTCTTGAAGCAGTGCCGTCTTTCCATAAAATAATTACCATTGATGAACTTGGTTGTCTTGCTTTCAAAGTTTCTAAAAGTTTTAAAGTTTTAAAAGTATGTCATACATACTTGGAGATAAAGTGTAATTTAGCCGTGAAGTGTTCCTAATGGTTTCTGCTTAAAAGCTTATTTCTGAGAAGGATAGTGATGCTAAGGCAAGCTAAAGTGCAGGGGAAGAATTACACATAATGATAGCATAATATGGGTTGTACTGTTAGAAGGGAATATAAATGTAAAATGGTTAAATTTTGTTAAGTGTGAAATGTGAGAAGATAAAGCAGAACTCACGTGTATATGATTACCAGGTTGTAATGGTACTGATGGTTGTTTTAGGACTGGTGCACAGCAGTACTGGTTTTGGCCTCTGGGAAGAACTGTGGGGAGAAACCAGTCTGCTAGGGGGTCCCGAAAAGGAAAGACCTCCATTATAATTATGATATCAT